>PVIW01000777.1:295595-397691 GCA_004026585.1 Noctilio leporinus | reverse complement strand
GGAAGGGGAGAAGGAGGAGGAGGAGAAGAAGAAGAAGAAGGAATTCTTACCTTAAAAAAAAAAAAAGCAAACTAACAAACAAAACCTCTTGGTTCTTCTGAGTTTTGTTCTGAATTTCCCCAAGTCTGGGAGAGAGAGACACTAGCAAAACAAACTTATAAATTTCTTCCTCTTGGTTCCCACCAAGTTTTCCATTAGCTGGAAGAGGCAGCATAGAAAAACAAGCTTTATGACTGGGTTTCCCCTAGTCATAAGATCAAACAAACAAGCTAAGACTTATCAGGAAGCCTTTCTCTCCCTATTCTCATTCAGGTTTCCACATCACTCATGTAACCTTACAGAAGACATCTTTGATTTTCAAAACCAGAGAAAATTTCAAATCTAGGCCTTTCACATTCCTTGTTTCTTGGCTGCAAACAGAAGTGCTATAGGTTGGAGACACCCAGTTGTAGACAAGCCATCATCCACTCTCTGCCTCTGAGAGAGTGGGTCAGGTAGCTGGTAGTCTGGTAGGTCAGGGGCCTAGGGGCAAGCCTCAGACTGGGATTTCCAAACCCACAGGCCAAAGGGAACCTTTAGGGCGTCAAAATTGTTACTAGACTGAAGTGCTTTACTTCCCTGTGGCATCAAAGCCCAATGGCTCCCGGCTGTGAGTCACAGGTAAGCTGATGCTGCTCAAAGATCAGGCTCCCCCATGGCTTCCAGGAAGTGGGTTATATAGGGAAAAAAAAAACTAATCATAGTAGCTGGAAGAGTTGAGTTTGTAAGCTGTTTTGATTCATTGGGACCAGAGTAGGGTTGTCAGCTATGGCATTGTTTAGTCTGGCCCTGTGAGGGCGTGATCTGCAGGGTCATTCTGGTGGGCTCAACTTCAGCCACTATGTTATCTTTAGCATGACCAAAACTCTGTTTCTGATATCAACAGATCTGAGGCTTTGTTTTTAAGACATTTTGCTGCTGACTTGAATCTGATGTCTTCAGGGCTGAATGATGAAGGGAGTGGGATACACAAGGGAGAGGTAGGTAGGCAGATGAAGCAAAAGGAAAGAAAAGGGAAAAGGGTCGCATTAAAGAAATAAAAACCATATGAAAGAAATAAATTTTTTGTGCAGTTACACTGAACACCTCATATTGCCAAATTTAGCGGTCAGTTCTAAGACCAGAAGTTCTTCTTCTGGTCATTGTGCTGAGCATATTGGCAATATTTGACCCAAAAGATTTTTTTCTTAGAAACCATTTTTATGTAGCTTCTAGGACACACCCTTTCATAGTTTTTATACTTTTTACTTTTTTTTCTCTCTCTGTGTCACTTCTCGCTCTCTTTTTCTGGTCAAGCTATAAAAATAATTGAAGTAAACACAAAATTCTAATTAGGTGGTAATTATAGACTAGACTGTACTAACAAACTCATAGAAGGTTCATGTATTTAAATTTTCCTTGTAAGTATTTTATAGACATTAGCTGTTGCAGCTCTTGCTTAATCAAGGAATGACCTTGACCAAAAGAAACTGGGCAAGCATCAGCAACTCATATCAGAACCAGCAGAAATGTTGCCTACACATCCTGTTCCCATATGTCAGCAGTGAAACTGCAGATGAAGCGATGAAACTACTTGATGATGTACACAGGAGATAACATGGAAACCACCCAAGAGCAGAGTTGAGAAACTGCTCGTTGCCAGAAGTTTCTTACATGGTTTCCCTATGTAAACTAGTCAGGATGCCTGAGATGTTAAGTCCCCCATCTTTCAGGTTGTTGGTACCTGAGTAAAACCACTTTTCTTTTTTTTTCCAATTTTTTAAAATATTTTTTTTATTCATTATTTTCAGAGAGAAGGGCAGGGAGGGAGGAAGACAGGGAGAGAAGCACCAATGTATGGTTGCTTTTCACCTGCCTCCAGCTACAGACCTGGCTGGAGACCTGGTTTGCAACCTGGTTATGTGCCCTGAGTGGGACTCGAACCAGCAGCCTTTGGGTTCATTGGGTGGTGCCAATCCACTGTGCCACCAGCCAGCATTAAAACCACTTTTCTTTGTATCAGCACGTGCTTCTCAAGTGTTGGCTTTTGGAGCAATGGGTAATTGGACCTACATTCAGCTACAAATCTTTTGATGTTCAGAGTACCTCCAGGTACAGCGACAACTGTATTTATACTTACAATCTAATGATCTCTTCCTTTCTTGGATTTAAACAATGTCCAAGTTTAAGCCTCAAGTCCATACCTTTTGCCAAACTTTAAAGTTGTATGATCAACAATCAGCTCATTACCTCTACTTGGATGTTTAATTAGAATCTCAAAAGAACTTGACCTCAACTAAGCTGGTCAACTCCTCACTCAAAGGTGCATCTTGTTCCAACTGCCATTACCACTAATGCGGACTACAGCAACAATGTGGTGATGGCTCTCTTCCTGCTTTCTCTTTGTCTCATACAGGAGCAGCCAGGGTAAAGACTTTAATGTACAAATCAAATCACATCAAATAGCCTCCTTGCTGAGATACACTTCACATTCTGCTTAAAATAAAATTGTAAGTGCTTACCAAAGCTGATAGGACCATGATTTAAATATTTCCCTTAGTTTATTTGGTCTTTATCATTAACCATACCGGCCTGTTTGTCTTTTCTCACCCAGCTAAGGTTAATTCATTTTCAGGAATATTTCCCTGCTTTTGTGGTCTATAGCACTCTTCTTCCAGGTTCCTTTATGGTTCACTCACTCCTTCCCTTTATTCTTTCTTCTGCTAAAGTATCGCCTTTGCAGAAAAGCCTTTCCCCAAGAAGTAAATAAATTACCTAAATTAAGTTACCGTTCCTATTGCCAGGAGTAACTGTCAATGTATGAAACATCCAAACATGTGGAGAACTTTCTATAGATTTACTGAGCCAAACCAGTGACACTCGTTAGGAAGCAAGATCTCAAAGCTCTAAAGAATAATAGCTTCACAGTTCATTTTATGCATCTTGAATTAATTATGAAGGAAACAAGAAGAAATGACATGAATGGGGCAGAAAGCAAGATGGGGGTTGGATTGTAGAACATTTAACCAGATTATGTGCTCTCTTGAGGGTGGTTATGTTTCTGAGGGTTTTAAAAAGCATTTTAAAGCTGTGTTAGCCTAGATGCACTGAAAAAAATGGACAGGGCTTGCTTAAGGCAAAGGTAAAACTTCTTAATAGTTTATTTTTATTGTATTTTTATTATCATTTATCCCCCTTCTACCCTCACCTGCCTCCCTTTCAGTCATCACATTGTTATCCATGTCCATGGGTCCTTTTTCTTTTTTGCTCAATCCCTCAATCCACCAATCCCCTCCACCCCCAACCCCAGAACCGTCAACCTGCTCTCCATCTATACTAAAGAAATGACATACCTGAGGCATGTACCCAGTTGAAAATTTATGATCAGATTACCCTCTAAGGTTTCATTTGGTTAGATTTATTATAGCACACTTTTTAAAAATCCACACATCTACCCCTTTCTTCTTTGATTTTGCTTTTCTCTAATCATTACTTTTCAAAATAACATTATGTAGTTTTAAAGTTATTTATGTCCTTTGAATATAAGTTTTATAACAGCAGAAACTTCATTTTGCTTACTGCTTGTTAATTTTAGTTTGTTCTTGCTTTCTTTTTACTGTTAAGGACATACACAATTTTCCTTACATTGTTTTTAACTTATTTGTTTGCTTTAGTTAGTGATATGGGCTATAAAAACCATAAAATATTCAATGGAGAATGTTACTTAATAAAGAATGACCTTAGAGGGCATTACTGTTTATAAAATGATCAGGGAAGGAAACCTAACCTTGAGGATCACTTCTGATTTGAGTTGAGGTCTAAATGGTAGAGAATAAACGAGCATAAATTAATGAGACTCTAAAGAAAGAATACTGTAGACTAAAACGATAGCAAATAATGGATGTAATACAACAACAATAAAAAAAAAAAAGGATAGCAAATATAGATCCTGAGTGGGAATAAAACTGCTATGTTGATAGTTAATAGATTAGTAACTAAGGGGATAGTTCATTTTTAATGTCATGGGATAGCAAAAAGAAATAGGGCCTTATGGGCCATCATAAAGAATGTGGATTTTGCCCTGGCCAGTGTGGCTCAGTTGATTGGGCATCATCCCACAGACTGAAAGGTTTCCAGTTTGATCCTGGTCAGGGCACATGCCTGGGTTTCAGGTGCAGTCACCAGCTGAGGCAGCCAATTGATGTTCTTTTTCACATCATTGTTTCTCTTCTTATATTTCTCCCTCCATTCCCCTCTCTCTAAAATCAAGAATTAAAAATTTTTAATTAAAAAAATAATGTGGATTTTATTGCAAGTGCAACTGGAATCCAGTGGATAGTTTTAATTAGGAAAAAGCATAATCTCATGTCCATTTATTTTTTGTTTTTTAATATAGTTTTTATTTTTAAAGAGAGGGACAGATGTTGATCAGTTGCCTCTCTTATGCCCTGAATCAGAGACCTGGCCCACAATCCAGCCGTGTGCTCTGACAGCGACCTTTTGCTTAGTGGGATTACGCTGAGTGTACAGAGCTACACCAGTCAGGGCTCATTTCTGTTTTTATTTTTTAATTTTTAAAAAAGATTTTTAAAATTTATTATCTCCAAAGAGATGGGAAGGGAAAGATGCAAAAAGGGAGAGAAACATCAATGTATGGTTGCCTTTCACCTGCTTCCAGCTACAGACCTGGCTGGGGACCTGGCTGGAGATCTGGCTTGCAACCTGGTTATATGCCTTGGCTGGGAAGCGAACCAGCGGCCTTTGGGTTCGCAGACAGGCGCCATTCCATTGAGCCACCAGCTGGGCCATTTCCGTTTTTAAAAGATAACTTCAGCTGACATATAAAGAATTGGGAAAAATAACAAACATAAACAAGTAGAGTAAATAGTGAGAGACACATGTATCTTGATAAGAGTATTTTTGGTGGAGATGGAAGGAAATGATAAATTCATGTTCTATTCTGTAGTTAGAGCTGACAAAACTTGTCAGGAAACACCAGTTTAAAAGGCCCCAAAGGCTAATTTTTCCCCTGCCCTTTTTAGTGGTTTAGCAAAGAGCTGAAGTACTCCAAGGGACAGACAGGCTGATACCAGCTTCTGGGTTTCTGATATTCTCCTTTTCTACCAAGGCTGTTACAACTCAGTCTCCACATGTTATATCATCACTTACACGGCCCCTGTGTTACAGACAGAGGTTCCCAAATTTCCCACAGCCCAGAGTTTTGGTGATGGGGGAAGGAGGTAATACAGCTTTTAAGGTACTTTGCGTATCTATTGCAGGCCAGTAGCTAGGTCTGTTAAAAGGGCAAATGAAACTGTTTAAGATAATTTTGCATATCAAAGACAAGGAGCTAGTGAAGTCTTTCCTGAAGGATGCAGCCTGAAGGAAAGGAGCCAACCTTGAGGAAGGGGAGGTCATTTGAAAAGCTGTAGAGGGGTCATGCTGCCTGCAAAAATGAAGAAGGGCCCCACTGTTTGCCATGAAGTCTGGTGTAGAAAAATGAGCCATGTGGTTTTGAGGGGATGAAGAGAAGCCACATGGTCTAAAGGCTGTATACAGGAGTCAGCTATGAGGTCTGGTGTGTAGGAAGAGAGCTATGGTGAAGCAGCTAGGCAGCTGGTCTACCATAGGAGAAGGCCATGGAGCCTAGGCTAATAAGAAAGCAGGTATGCACCAGCTCCATCTGACTCCAAAGCCTAAGGACTCCGCTCTTGTACACCTGAACTCTATTTGGACTCTTAGAACTCCGGACAGATGGAAAGGACACTCCCTTAAGACTTATACCTTTCCAGAACTTCACCATGACCCAGTGCAACATGGCACATGCTTTCCTGGACTATTATAGGAAGTCTGCTGACAATGTACCCCAGATCCTGAAGGATAGAGTTGACCATAAGGAATGGGGAACTGTTGGGTCTGGTTCTGGTGTCTAGCCTTTTGGGGAGCAATGGAAGTGCTGAGTCTCAGCAGAAAACAGGGCTCTGAGCCAAAATGCTCACAGCCACCACCCCCAGGTTGGAATGTTATAAATAAAGACCTGCTTCTCTCAACACTAATTATTGGGTCTTCTACCAAGGTACCATGTGAACAAGTCCCCTTTGCATAGTCACACCTGTTCTTCTTCTTTTAAATTTTAATAAATATCCCACCCTTATGGTATAACCAGTCTACTTATACACAGTCCTAGATATAGGTTGATGACAGTTTGTGAGATTGTGTGAATTATTTTACTTATCTGTTTAAAAATCTTCTTCATATGACTTTTTTTTTTCTTTCTTTTTTTTAAATTTTATTGTTGTTTTATTACATCCATCCCCTTTTTGCTCCCCTTTGTCTCCCTCCCAACCCACCCATTCCCACCAAAATCAATCCCACCTGTTGTCCATGTCCATGGTTCATCTATACTAGGTTCTTGTCTAAGCTGCTCCCCTTCTTTGCCTCTGCCTCCCCCCTTCATATGACATTTTAAAATAGCCCGTGGTACCCCATTTTGCACAAAAAAGGCAGGGCTCAAGTTAAACTCACTGGCGTTCAGATTAAACAAGAGGGCAGAGAAGGTGCCATTTACTAGTTTGAGAAATGCATACTGACCCGGCTAGTAGTAGAGTGGATAAGGCGCCAGCCTTCGAACCCCGAGGTCACTGATTTCATTCTCCAGCCAGGGCACAAAACCAGGTTGCAAGCCGGGTCTCCAGCCAGGTCTGTGGCTGGAGGCAGGTGAAAGGCAACCATACATTGATGTCTCTCTCCCACTCTGCCTTTCTCCCTTGTTCTCTCTATGGAAATAATAAATAAAATCTTTTTAAAAAATTAAAAAAAGAAATGTGTACTATTTTTTTTTTTTTTCTTGTATGCTCTATGTGGAATGATCCTAGATATCTAAATGGAGATGTCAAAAGGAAACAGATAGTTAGACAAGTCTGGATCCAGAAAGTATAATAATTGGAATTATAAATAGGAGATATCCCCTATTTCCTTTAACAATTAGCCTACAATGACAAGAACCGATCTAAAGTGAACTTACTATATATTTTAAGAAAGTTATAACAGAGCTACCCCTCCACAACAACAGTATCAGTTCAAGATACTCCCAGACTATAAAATAATATGCTATAAAGTCAGAAAATAATTATACCAACCATTAAGAAATAAATAACCCCAATGGTCTAACAAGTATCTGGCCAGGGAAACCACTGTCCCCAAAGTATGTTACTTGGAGAAGCACTTCCTACCTCCTCAGGCATTACTAGCAGGGGCTACTGGCCATTTTAATAGCATCAGATGAGTTGAACAGACTAATATAACAGGAAATTTGCTCTGAGTATTAAGTAATCACATGTAAATCAGGATCTGCATACTAATCCTAAACCGGGTGACTCCCTGCTAAAATAAAACATTTATGTAGAATCCAGAGTCTTCTAATATAATAGACACAACATTTGGGATAAAAACTAAAAATCATTAACCAAAAGACAATAAGAAAACCTCTAAAAATGTGAAAATTAAGAGACACATTTATAAAGAATCCAAAGGTCAAATTTTCAAAGGAATTAAAAGAATAAATAGAAAAGAATAAAAATGAATATACAATATAATATATGACAGCAGATTAAGTAGTGCTACCAAAGAAATTTATAACATTAAATGCTTACATTAGAAAGAAGAGGGCCCTGGCTGGTGGCTCAGTGTATAGGTGCTGGCCTGCGAACCCAAGGGTCTCTGGTTCAATTCCCCCAGTGAGGGCACATAACCAGGGCACAAACCAGGTCTTTAGCCAGGTCTGTAGCTGGATGTGAGTGAAAGGCAACCATACATTGATGTTTCTCTCCCTTTCTTCTTCCTTCCCCACTCTTCTCTCTAAAAATAATACATTTAAAAAAAAAACATAAAATGGAAGAAAACACCTCAATTGATAATCTAAGTTGCTACGGCAACCCCCCCCCCCCCCAAAAAAAAAAAACAAAAAACAAGAAAACTAGAAAAGAAGAGCAAGACAAACCCAAAGTAAGCAGAAAGAGAAAATAACAAAGAGCAGAAGTCAAGTAAAGGTAAAAACAGGAAAATAATGGGGGAAATCAATGTAACAAAATGCTTTTCAAAAAAATCAACAAAATTGATAAACGTCTTGTAAAACTGACAAAAAATGAAAAAGAGAGAAGACAGAAGTCACCAATATCAGAAATACAGGGATTACTATTACAGGTTCTGTAGCAATTAAAATAATAAGAAAAAAAATAGGAAGAGCAACATAGTAAATTGAACATCTTGAAAGATATAGAGCAAGTCTTCAAAAAACAAAAAAAAAAAATCTACCAAAACCCAATAAGATAATCAGAATAATCTTATAACTATTAACAAATTGAATTCACAATTTATAAACTACTGACAAATCTATAGGTGCAAGTGGTTTTACTGAAGAATTCTACCAAACATCAAATAATATAATAATAATAATAATAATAATGTCAGGTTTACGCAGCCTCTCCAGAAAACAGAAGAGGAGAGAACTCTTCTCACTAGCCCACTTTATAAGATAATAATGAGGCCACTATTCTCTTGTTACCTAAACCATTCCAACACTGCACAAACAAAGAAAACTGCTAATCAATACATCTCATGATCTTAGCTGCAAAAGTCTGCAACGAATATTAGCAAACTAACTTCAACGATGTAGGAAGAGAATTACCCACCACGACTGAGTTGGATTTATTCCAATAATGCAAAACTGGATCGATAGTCACAAGCCAAGCAATGGTCCCTACCATATAAAACAGGTTTAAAAAAAAATCATGTATCAACTGACGTAGAGAAATGTTTGACACAATCCAACAGGCAAAAGTTAAAATTCATGACAAAAATCTTAGCAAGTTAAGAATCGAGGGGAATTACCTCAAGTTGGTAAAGAGCATATATAAAAGACCTATAGATATTATCATATGTAATGGTGAAGGACTGAAAGCTTACCACTTACAACAAAGAACAGGGCAAGGATATTTGCTGTCACCACCCTTAAGGATATGAATATGGACAACAGTGTGGTGATTGCTGCGGGGAGAGGGGATAAGGGGGCTAAATGGTAATAGAAAACAATGCAATAATGATTAAATTAAAAATAGACTAGGGGTTTAGAAGATGGTGACGGGTAGATGGTGGCATGGGGCACCTGCTCTGGCTTCTGAGCACGAAAGGCATATGGGTGAAAGTCACATAGGTGAAAGTCACAGGGAGGGATCTGGGAAGCCACTGGATTTTTGGAGTGACTACTTGAGAGGTAGCAGAGCTTGGACAGTTGCTGCAACTTAAGGGGGGAGCCCAAGCAGGCTCTTCCCCACCCCACAACGGACTGCAGAGGCTCGGGAATGTGTGGCTTCTGAACGTGTTGCAGGGGCAGCCTGGCCCAACCCAGCTCTGCTGGAGACGATGTTGAGGGGGGCTTCAGGCCGCTTTGGAAAGATGAGACGGCCAGGTGGTGGGTGGCAGAAAGCAGGGAAATGGTGCAAGTGCAGGAAGACTGGAGAGTAGCATCCCTGCTGAGGAAACTGTCAGAGCGTGGCTACCAGACTGGCCCTCACTCGTAGAAATGGTGAGTCTTGGTGCTGGGCCAGGAGTACAGAACAAAAGAGTGACACACCCACCCACATTGGTTCAGGGACACAGCAGCTCTTCGAAAATGGGCCAGCCAGCAATAGAGAAAACCTCTTTCAGGAAGGGCGAACATTGGCACTCATTTACTTATCCTGGACCAAGGCTCGGGGTGCCGAAGCGGGGGTGGGGGGGAAGCTGGTGAAGCTCCAGACAGGTCCCCAGAGCCAATTCATTCCCCCAGGCTACAGTAGCCATTAGTAATTTGAACAGACCCCGTCCCCTGTAAATGACACCAGCCAGGCCCACAGGATTTGCTTGCCCCTACCCCAAGGGGTTGGAGCCTGAATACAGATTACTGAGAGACTGATCAAGAAGAGAAGGACACAGGAAATTGACCTCTGCTAATCTCAAGCACCTGAATTATACCAAGATCTATATGAATTGTTCATCTTCAACTGTTTTCATAACAGCTCAATATATATGAGATGTGGTGGAAAGAGCGACTCCCCATAAGCTAGACAGAGAGAAGGAACAAATAATGAGCCACATCAGCCAAATCTAAAATACAACCAGAAAACTCAAATAAATGGCATACAGAGCATCCCAAGAGAAGCAAGTTCAGGAAATCTAGGAGACTGCTCCACTGAATCCCACAGGACTCCTACTATGAAAGTTCACGCTATAAAGACAGAGAGTTAAAGCCGGTAAGTTTAAAAAAGTAGAAATAAACAAGAAGAGACACTTAAAAGGATGAGAAAAAGAAACAATACCTCACCCGCCCCCCCCTCCCCCCAAAAAAAAAGGAATGCCCAGAAAGACTGCTAAATGAAATAGAGCAAGAAAAGTATTGGAAGTGGAATTAAAAATAACGGTAATAAGCAAGCTCAAAGGAAACTACAAAGAACTCCAAGGAAGCTACAAGGAACTTACTGAGTTATTTCATTGAGGTTGATTTCTAGTTTCAACTCATTGCGATCTGGAAAAAATGCTTGATATTTCAATTTTCTTGAATTTGTCACGGTTTGTTTTGTGTCCTATCATGTGCTCCATCATTAAAAATGATCCACGTGTGTTTGAAAAGATTTTATACTTTGCTTCTTTGGGGTGAAATATTTTGTAAATATCGATTAAGTCCATTTGATCTACAGTGTTGTTAATGCCACAAAATCCTTGTTGATTCGTTGTTTGGAAGATCTGTCCATTGTTGACAGTGGGATGTTAAAATCCCCTACATTGACTGTAGTGATGTTGCTCTCCTTAAATCTTCCAAGATTTTCTTTATGCATTTAGGTGCTCCTATGTTTGGTGCACACATATTTACAATGGTTAGATCCTCTTTTGGACCACTCCCTTAAGTATTATGTAGTATTACTCCCTTAAGTATTTTTTGTCTTTTGTTATAACCTTTGTTTTAAAGTCTATTTCGTCTAAGTATTGCAACCCCAGATTTTCTTATGTGCATTAGCTTGGAATAGCTTTTTCCATCTCTTCACTTTCAGCCTGTGTAGATATTTTGTTTTGTGATGGGTCTCTTGTAGACAGTATATATGCAGATTATGTATTATTATCCATTCAGCTACACTATACCTTTTAATTGGACAATTTAGTCCATTTACATTTGAGGTTATTATTGATAGGTACTTGTTTATTGCTATTTTTTCCTTTATATCATTCTTCCTCCTCCTCCTCCTCCTCCTCCTCCTCCTCCTCCTCTTCTTCTTCCTCTTCCTCTTCCTCTTATGCTTCTACTATTCCTTTAGCATCTATTACAGTGCTGGCTTGGTGGAGATGTACTCTTTTTGCCTTATTTTGTCTGGAAAGCTGTTTATTTCACCTTCCATTTTAAATGAGAGCCTTGCTGGATAGAGTAGGCATGGTTGCGGGGTCTTGCTGTTCATTATTTGGAATATTTTGTTCCAATATGTTCTGGCTTTTAGTATTTCTGTTGAGAAATCAGCTGATTGCATGATCAGAACTCTTGCATATTACTAGGTCTTTCTCCCTTGCTGCCTTTAATATTCTCTGTCTTTAAACTTTGCCATTTTAATTATAATGGATCTTGCAGTGGGCCTCTTTGGATTCAACTTAATTGGGACCATCTGTGCTTTCTGAACTTGAACAACTTTTTCTTTCACCAAGTTAGGGAAGTTTTCTGTTATTATTTTTTCAAATAGTTTTTCTATCCCTTGCTTTTTTTCTTCTCCTTCTGATGTGTCTATGATGTAAATGTTACGGTCCTTTATTCCTGAAGCAACCTTAAACGATCCTTGTTCTTTTTATTTTTAAGATTTTACTTATTTATTTTTAGAGAGAGGGGAAGGGAGGGGGTTTTTTAGAGAGGGAGAGAAACTTCAGTGTATGGCTGCTTCTTGTGTGTCCCCAAATGGGGACCTGGCCTGCAACCCAGGCATGTACCCTGACTGGGAATCAAACCAGCGATCCTTTGGTTTGCAAGCCAGTGCTCAATTCACTGAGCCACACTGCCATGGCTATCCTTGTTCTTTTTGAGTCTTTTCTTAATTTGTTGATCTGACTATTTCTTTTTACATTGTCTTCCAGCTTGCTGATTTGGTCCTTTGCTTCATCTAGCCTGATTTAATTCCTTCTTGTGTATTCTTCATTTCAGATATGATAGTCTTCATTTTTTTCCTGGTTCTTATTTATAGTTTCTATGCTATAGTTCCCACTAAGTTCTTTGTAGCTTCCATAAAGTTCTTGTAGTTCTTACTGAGTTCCTTAACCAACCTTACAAACACTATTTTGAACTCTATATCTGATAGATTGCTTACCTCAAATTCATTTAACTCTTTTTCTGGGGATTTCTCCTTTCCAGTTGATTGGGGGAGTTGTTTGTCTACCCATTTGAGGTGATGTTTTTTGTTTGTTTCTCTCAAATTGCTCTGCTTTGATAATCTGTCTTTGTGATGTAGCCGTTTATGCTAAGAATTCTATGGGTCTCAGTGGTGCAGTCTTTCTGATCTCCTGATCTGGATGCTCTAGAGATGCCCTACATTCTGCTTATGTGAACTCTGTTGTTGTACTGGGCTTTTATTAGTGATGGCTCATTTATTGGTGCTTCCTTCTGGTTGGCTGGCTGAGAGTCACAACTCCCACCATGTCTTGCATGCTGTTTCATAGGTGCTGGCTGTAAAAAGCAAAATGACCCATAAAATCAAACTCATGCCAGCAAAAATGCCCTCCTTTCATACCAGCATTAACCACAGCAACTGATCAGAGATTAATAAAGATGGAAAGAGATTAAGAATATTGTAAGATAGGAAGAAAGAATATGAGATGACTAAAACAGAGTAAAAATGATTTTGATAGGGAAGAAGGAGAAGTAATAAGAGTAGGGAATAGAAACAAAGTGAAGAAAAGGAGAAAATATTTTTAAAACATAAGTAAAAAGAGAACGGTGATGGCAAAATTGGAGCAAGAAAAGGGAAGAGTATAATATGAGGTTTGAAATAAAGTATAAAATAGTGAACCATTAGGAACAAAATTGAAGAAAAACCACAACAGGGTCAATAAAAATGATAGATGAATGAAAAATAAATAAATGTGGAAAGAGAATAATAATGTATAAGAAAGAGGAAGGAGCGCATGAGATGTCTACCATAAATAAAAATGATTTTGAGAGGATAAAAGGAGGAGAAATAATAAGAGTACTGTATAGAATTCAGGATAAAAAAGGGGAAAATAAAATTCTAAACTCAAGTAAGTAAGGCAGGAGGAATGAAAAATATAGTAAGACAGGAGGAGAGTAACATATGAGATTTGAAATAAAAAAAATCCTATAAAATATATAGGAATAAGATTGAAGAAAAGCAGCAATAACTGCAATATTTAGGCCAAATAAGCAATGATTTTAAAGGTGGAAAGAAAATAAGAATATTATAAGAAAGGGAAAAAATAACAGGTGCTGAACAAAGAAAAATGATTTTGATAGGATAAAGAGAGGAGAAACAGCAAGGGTAAAGATTAAGAACCAAGGCATGGAAATGGGAAAAGAAAATATGAAACAAAAATAAAAAAGGGCAAGAAGAAGGTAAAATGGAGTAAGACAAAGGAAGGGTATAATGTGAGATTTAACGTAAATAAAATAAAAACAAATAAAAAGAATATAAATTAAAAGGCCAAATAATATTATTTGGAATACAATTGAAGAAAAAAAAAAAAAAAAGAAATGTTAAAAGGCTATACAAGAGAAAACGTAAATTCTGAAGTACGAGCTACATTTTGTCTCAGCAGTTTGGTGTTTACCTTCTATCTTCTCCTGGATCTGCCTCTGACTTTCTATCAGCACAAGGTCCTTGGCTGGATCCTCCAACTTCTGGCTGCCCTGCAGGTATCACCTTCACCTGCCTCTAGAGGGACTTTTATTGTGATCAGGAGGATGGGACCTCTGGTTCTCCCCTGGGAAGCACTATTCAGTCCTGTGAGAAATTGTGGTTGTATCTCCCACCCATGTGCCACCCACCTTGGTCTGTCCTGGCTTAGGTCCAATAAGGTACAGTTTCTGATGAGCTTGTCCATTTCAAGAGAGGAGCCAATCTGTGTAAGAGGGTCAGATCTGTACTGTTGGTGCTCCTGGAAGCTCAGTGTACAAGCCGAGGCTGAGTGCGGCCCTGATTTCCCCTTTCAGCACCAATTTCTGATCCCCCTGCCTTGTCCTCCGTGGAATAAGGCCCTAGAAACTAGCGTAGTTTTTCTTCCTGGAGGAGGTAAAAAGTGGGCCCTTTTAGCATTTCTTTTTCTTTGTTTCTCAGGGGATTCTCGAGTCTGACCTGCCTGTTCTGCCAAGCTTCCCCATCGGATGCTGCAATCCTGCAGGAGGTGAGGGCTGGGTATGTCCTCTCCTTCCCAGAGGTGTGAACTCTGCCATTCTGCCTGGCTGTAAATAATCTCAGGTGCTCAACTGTCTGTCCAGCTCCCAGCGCGCCGCCCTTGCGGCTCCACTTCGTGCAGCCTCCAGCCTGCTAGCTGAGCTACAGAAATCCCCTTGCTGTACCGCTTCCGATCTCTCTGCTCAGCTGTGTTTGTGGGAGCAAATCACACTTTCTATCTTATCCCTTTGCTGGCAGGGCAACTGCACATGCTGTTCCTGTTCACTATGCTTTAGCTCCTCTTTTAAAAGAGCTCTGGGGCCCTGGCTGGTGGCACAGTGGATAAGGCACCGGCCTGCGAACCCAAAGGTCGCTGGTTCGATTCCCTAGCCAGGGCACATAACCAGGTTGCAAGCCAGGTCTCCAGCCAGGTCTGTAGCTGGAGGCAGGTGAAAGGCAACCATCCACTGATGTCTCTCTGCCTGTCTCCCGTCCCCTCTCTCTAAAAATAATAAATAAAATCTTAACAAAACAAACAAACAAAAAAACACTGCAGTGTTTAAAAAAAAAAAAAAAAAGGTCTCTCTGGGCAGACCTACTACAGTACCAAGTCACTGTCCAGTTTTCCACACCCACCTCCCCAAAAGCCAAGTCTCCCAACCTGCCTCCACTTGATCCAGGTGCAGATAAAATCCTCTCTCTTTCCCTCTCTGGCATTTTCCTGGTTGGCATTGGGCACTGCTGCTATAAATAAACCTGCTGCTCATTATGTGTCCACAGTGCCTTCTTAAATGGCTATCATTAGCAGTATCAGCACTGAACACAATTTTAACAAATTCAATACAACCAATATTTACTGAGAGTGAATTTGTGTTCCGAGTATGCTAGTATGACTTCTGACACTGAATTTTCTGGGTTTAAGATCGAGTTTATTATTTATCAGTCTTCTAGGGAAAGTTACATAATGTCTCTGTGCTTGTCTTCTTTTCTGAAAATATATTTTTGTTAAGATTAAATGAGTCAATATATGTACATTGCATAATTTAGTACCTACCATATAAAAAGCACATATAATAAGTATTAGCAATTATTTTTATTAGTAGTAGCAGTGATAAGTACACTGAGAACAAAAGATGAATGCAAGTTCATTAAATATGCTTACAATTGAGATAGGAATATAAGATCAACGGAATGAAACTGATTAAGGAAATTGTGGCAATGTGGTGATAACTTTTATGTATCTTAAGGCTATTAACACTCAGCATCCATGTGGGCTATGGATAATAAGATGATGTAGTATACAAAAGATGACCTGGCACGACTGATTTCTTGCATGGAATTAAGCTAGAGGATCCAAAATAATCTAGGGTGTGTGACAAGCAGAATAGAGATGAGAGGTTAGATGAAAGTATTCAAGTTCTTAGAACAGAATTCAAAGGATGTACTAATGATTGTACCCTGAGACTTTAAACTGGCTTCAGGTGGCAAAGAATCTGAAGGTCAGCCTTCTGTGTACCCGACAGCAGGGGTCAATGCTTAACCCAACTTGGAAACTGTTGCTTCTCTTCTTTTAATTACGAAGAGTAATTTAAAAGGTCTTAAGCCAACCCTCCTTTGGTGCCAGAGAAATGAACGGAAAGTAGCAGGATCATGGCCCAACCAAAGTTGAAATCAATCTTTTCACCCCAGGGATTTCTCTTAATAGCCAAGGCAACTGTACACTCCAAAAAATTAATCTCGGGATTAGGAATTGAGCTTCCTAAGTAATGAGGTCTCCAGGCACTTTGCTGTTTGGATTGTGTCTTATACTATTGGTCACTTGGGAGCCAGTGGTGTTTGGGGGAAAGAGACCCAGAAGTCTGTCACTGAGAGTTTGTACCTTATAGATAAAACTCAAGACAGAGTTACTGCTTTGTGACTCAAAGAAGAGCTTCTTCCAGAAGGAAGGACTGTAACAACCTAGAGGAAATTGATGGGGTTTTTTGTTTGTTTTTTGTCCTTCATTTCTAGTTACAGGCACTGGAAGGCTGGGTTAGGCATTATTTCCTTTCTTTCTAGTTCTTTTATTTTATTATTAAAAATATTCTATTAAATCATTTTCAGAGAGAAGGACAGGGAGGAATGAAGAAGGGGAGAGAAACATCAATATATGGTTGTCTTTCACCTGCCTCCAGCTATGGACCTGGCTGGAGACCTGGCTTGCAACCTGGTGATGTGTCCCTGACTCCTGACTAGGGAATCGAACCAATAACCTTTGGGTTCACAGGACAGTGCCAATCCACTGAGCCATACCAGCCAGGCTCTAGTTCTTTTATATATTACATTCTGGATAATATATAAAGATTTGCTAGTCAATGATGGGATTTTTATCAAACCATAGCTTGGGTCAATAAAATGTTAATGATCTTCTGCAAGAAAACTTGCAGATTATTTGATAAAACTGCAATATTTTAAAGTCATCTAAATTCAAATAACTGATGGGTTTTAAATAATTTTAGGAGAAACATTGATAAAGTTCTCAGAAACATTTTACAACTACTACTAAAAATCCATATTTATTATTGCAGGCAGTCAAATATCCAGATTGGGAGGTGTGACTCTCACGCATAAAGACAGCTCTCAAAAGGACCTGAGAAACAGACCACTTGGCCAGTTGCACGTTGTTACATGTGAGAATGGGGAATGTTTATTATAACATATACTTAGTTATCACATAGCCAATGAAGGGGCTAGAAGGAGGAAATGACCTCACGAGAAGAATATATTGTGATTTCCATGATTTTGGAAATATGGATGTGTAAACTGTAAAGAAGAGGAACACAAGATTTCAAACGCCTTTAACATAAAAAGCTATTCAAAAATCTAAGCTTCATGGGAAGAAAGATCATGTCTTGGTCATCATTGTTTTTTAGCTCCACAACAGCAGTTCTACTTTATGACTACTCATCACATTGAACTGCCAAAATATTGGTTTTGTTTAGACTTGAAACAAAATTTTATTATTAAGAGGGGACCAGAACTATCAGAGAACTATGAAATACATTATCTTGTTTGGGAACAAACTGAAAATAGTTCACTCATACATGAATAGGTCAGGGATAAGCTTTATTTAACTTTTCCCCCTCACTTATTTGAAAGAAAGAAAGGGTGGTAAAATCTCCAAGATCAAAGCCAGTATCTGATTTTTCTGTTCACCTGTAACTTCCCTACTTTTTTCTTTCATCTTTCCTTCACCAACTACAGTTCCTACACCGTACATGAGTAATCCTGTTTTTGCCGATGTTTTCCATTTTGCCATCCCAAAATGCACTCCTATTCTGATATTTCTATTTGCTAGTCTCTCACATAATTGTGCTGAGATAGTTTTTTTTTTGTTTTGTTTTAAGATTTTATTTATTATTTCTAGAGAGAGGGGAAAGGAGAGGGGCAGACAGGGAGAGAGACATCAATGTATGGCTGCCTTTCACCTGCCTCCAGCTATGGACCTGGCTGGAATCCTGGCTTGCAACCTGGTTATGTGCCCTGGCTGGGAATCGAACCAGTGACCTTTGGGTTCACAGGCTGGTGCCATATTTACTGAGCCACACCAGCCAGGGAGGTATTTCTAATTCCAATCACAACTTCGAATATAAAAGTTGAAGTAAAAATAGAATATCCCTGGCTGGTAGCACAGTGGATAAGAAGCTGGCTTGTGAACCTAAAGGTCGCTGGTTTGATTCCCCAGCCAGGGCACATACCAGGTTGCAAGCCAGGTTTCCAGCCAGGTCCATAGCTGAAGGCAGGCGAAAGGAAGCCATACATTGATGCTTCTCTCCCTCTCTGCCTCTCTCCCTTCCTCTCTCTATGGGAATAATAAACAAAATCTTTTAAAAAATAGAATATCAGATCATTCTCTGGTTAAGTAAATTATATCTTTGTTCTCACACTAAGAAAACTCATTCCCTACTTGAAGGAATATTCTCAAATTTATTGCACCCTCCTTCCTCCCTTCATCTAGAATTCAAGGAAATAAGCTAAAAACATGAAATGCCTTATCAATCCATTTTTCATTATCTTAAAGGACATTTTGCACAGCCTTGGTGGAATATCCAATAGAAGTCTTTCCTTTCTATTCTTTCATGATCATGGTGGATTCTAGGTGCAGGGCACAGGGAACTGAGGCCTAAGACCTGGGCACCATAGTCAATGAGATCATTAAGTTTGTTGTCAGTGTCTGTGTTCTTGTTCTACCTACGAACCTGGTCTTTATCGCTTATGTTCTCATCACCTCCACCATCTTTAAAATTGCGTCAGCTGCGGGTCAGAAGAGGGCCTTTGCCACCTACCCTCCCTCCCACCTACGGTGGCCATCATCCACTATTGCTGTTCTTCTGTCATCTACCTCAAGCCTAAATCCCAGAGTTTTCGAGGGCAGGAAAGACGCATCTCAGTGATGTACACTGTCATCACTCCCCTGCTGAACCCCATCATGTACAGCCTGAGGAACAAAAATGTCAGGGGTGTTTTTGTGCAGAGCTATGGGGCAAAAGTCCTTCTCCTCTTAATGAGGAGAGGTTATTAAGGCCTTTTAAATTTGGGATAAAAAAGAATAGACTAAAATTAGTTGAGTGCTAGAATTGGAGTCTTCCATTTGAGCTAGTCATGGTTGTCTCTGCATTCCTTCAGAAAAGATAAAAATGATTTAACAGACAGATAAAAATGAAGGGGAAATATTTACATGCCTAAGTATCCATGTTCTCTCATACACATGCTCATAGCTATACACACCCTGAGAATGTGTTTTTACACTTCATCAAGACACAGAATACAGCAGACTTTTAAAAGCTGCTAAACAAAAGGTTTAGAAACTATCTTAGAAATATATTTTCTATCTTAGAAATACATTTTAGTGCATTAAGGGTGTAGGAGCAATTTGTGCAAACAGTTCAACAATTAAGTGAGGGGACATGTATGCATATCCTTTTCTGAGGATGTTGAAGACTTTATTATAATCTGTTTTTGCTACTTGTTAATATTCCATCACAACCTGAAGAATCATCAAAATATGGCATACTCACCCTCTAAGTGATTGAAACAGCCCTAATTGACCATTACTGGAAATGAAGAATGCAAATATAGGAAAGCAAAAAAACACCTGTGACTGAATTCAAAATTGAGTTCTTCATCGTCCAGAGATGCCTAGGTGAAAAAACTTCAATTGTAGTAGAATATAATGAAAATTCCAATTCTTTTTATTTTTATTTATTTTTTAAATTTGATTGTTGTTGTATTACATTCATCCCCTTTTTTGCTCCCCTCTGTCCCCCTCCCCACCAATTCCTTTTATACTTATCAGATGAGAGTAAAAAAAAAATGAAGGTTGGAAAGAGCCAAGCAAAAATACAGGGTTTTATTTTTTATTTTTGCAAGATATAGTTAAACTCTTTTTTTTTTTTTTAATTTTATTGTTGTTGTATTACATCCATCCCCTTTTTGCTCCCTTCTGTAGTTAAACTCTTTGGAAGATTATTATACATATGAGCACTTTACAACTCATGAAATGACATAAAAATTTGTTTTTTACAATAAGCTCTTAAGCCTGAAGAGGTGAGTCTTCAAAAATTTCTTTTTAGGTAACCCAACTTAAAACCTGAGTTGAAAAAAAAATTTATGTGTGGACAAATAGAAAGTGAAAGTGTATGCTTTGGTACAAGGGAAAATTCTATCTCCCTCATTCTTCTTTCCACTCTGGCCTTCTATACTAAGGATCAAGCATGGCCTGAGTTTCACACACAACTCTGTGGTCCCCAGAGTCCAGCTGATACCAAGTGGTGATTCTGACAAAGCTTGTGAGAGTGTCATAAATGTTGGGTAACGAGGTTGGGACAAGCCAGTGCAAGTTAACAAATCCTCTAAGTGAGCATGGCTCACTTTGCAAAAACATACTGGCCTGTAAAGTCTGACAAGAGATAAAAGATATCTTTGCCTTTGTGTCCAGATTTCTAGAAATGATAGAGCCAGTGTATTTCTGTGAGGATAGTCATAAAACAGTTATGAAAACTGTTTTCCTTAGTAGTTCTGCTTAATCTACATAGATAAAAACGTTAGCTAAAGGTTTGATGACTGGTGTAACACTTTCGTCCATTCGAAGTTATATCTAGTGGAGGCTGTTGCATACTGAACTGATTGCTTCCCTTGAGGACTCATATTCATTGCTCTAGCTGCTGTGAGTGCCTTGGGCTCAGATCCCTCAGTGGAGTCCCTCTTCGGGACTTGTCCTTGCTAAAGAGCTGCCTCCTCCAAAGTTGAACCCTTGGCTAAGGGGTAGATGGCCTCTAATGACTTGCTTATTTCAGGGTATAAAGACTGGTCCTTACCTCAATTTGAGGTGATTAGGAAGGGCTTACCCAGGGCTCTCATTTCTGTAATGGTTTGAGGTTTTTGCTGTGGCTGTGTCACTTTGAACTATCCCTGTTCCCCAGTTTTGCTGCCTTTATTCCCACACAGGTATTGATACTCAGAGCATTCCCTAATAAACTGGTTGCATTCACATCTCTGTTTGAGTCTATTTCCTGGGGATATCACCTTACAATCTTTTAGGAACCCATTTCTAGAACAGCAATTGGCAAGTGGGAGCCCCAAAATTTCAACCTTGATATATTCTGATGAAGACAGAAGGGCAGTGATTCCTATATTTTATTTCAGAGAATAATTTCATACTATCAATTGAAGTATATCCACTGTGGCTCAATTCAGTCAACAGCAGTTTAGTATTATTTTCTTGGAGATTGATTAAAAAATTTAAAAATCTATATTTTCTCAGAGTCTATAAGAAATTATCTCCTTATCTTTAAAAATTTATCTATGAGAAATTTCAATTTTATTGCAGCTTGGTGCCCTTACCTTGAAGTGGGATTGCTAACCACTCTTAGTGATATTTTTTAAATTGCAAATATAAGAAAGACTAAGTTTCAGGCCATCTTCTGGAGGAAGATGGCAGCAGAGTAACCAGCAGCCCCATCGACTTGCTCCCCTCCTAGACTAGACTTGCAGTAAAAACACAGGGCAGAGAGTGAGTGAGAGCATCTGCGGGTGAGCGCAAACATGGATGAGAGCAGGGGACTGCACAGGAGTAAACAAGAATTGGCCTGCCCGCAGGGTTCCTGGGAGCTGGTGGCCTGTGCTTTGTAAACAGAGCCTGCCCAATGCTTCTGGCTGCACAGTGTAAGGGCAGCTGGAGGTCGGCTCAGGAGCCAGGAGCTATCAGGACGGAGAGAGGGCCTGGGAGGTGTGGGACCCAGAAACAGTGCTGTGGGAGCAGGTCTGTCCAAGGCTGGAAGGAGTGGGGTCAGCATTCTGCCACTGCCCTGTGTTATTTTACAGCAGCAAGACTGTTTCTGGTGCCATCCAGGAATGATCCAGTGAGAATCTTTGAAACTCAAAGGCTCAGGAAGGTGGTGGCTAGCCCTAACCATGAGAGATTGTGTGGTTTTTTTAGGGGGGGGATCTCATGGAGAATGGGGCCCCCCAGGGACTGGTGCAATAGCATAGGGACCACACAGAGACTCTCCCGAAGTGGGAGCTGACACAAGACCCAAGACTCTGTAGAGACCCAGAGCTTGCACACCACTGCACATAGGCATAGCAGCTCTGCTAAACAAAAACTCATGGGGATAGAGGGCACTGCAAGAATGGTGGGACCTGACCTAGCTTGGATCAGAGCAGAGGGCTACTCAGGGTGGAGAGTTCAGCTGAGCCTCCAGCGAGCGAGAAACAGGCTCAGGACTCGAGGGCAGGACCTGGATGCCTGATCTTCGTGTCAGCCAGCCAGATCCTCTCACAGACAGGTGAGCTCAGCCCCCAATGGTGGGATTCTAGCTCTGCATATCAGCAAGTGCAGGCTCAGGAGTTACAAGCTGGGAACATTTCTGTAGTGGGAAGAAGAAAATGTTCTGAAAAGGCCTTTCACCAGACACCAGGAGCTACACAATTCCTTGGGCCCTGATCTACTAAACCCAGCAAAGCAGAGAAAATAGGGGCAGGGGCAACAAGGTGCCACCTTCTCTCTTGCATAGCTTTTTAGCATTCATATGTTGCCCTTCAATTTTGGGCCTGATACATCACCAGGTTTTATATTATAGTTTATGCCAAATTTCATATTTTTCTCTCCCCCTTCTTACACCACTTTACCTTCTTCCATTGTCTTCTTATTTTGGATTTGAATTCTTTCTTCTCTCTTGTTACAACTTGTTTCCAATCTGTACTCTTACTATTTCTCTCCCCTCCAGCCTCTCAAACCTATTTGTGATTATCATTAGTCATCTTACATTCTTTTTCCTAGTCTTAAAATACCCTTATTATTTCCTGAAATGTTTGGTTTTATTCTGGCAGCACTTGTACAACAGTATATAAAATGTGGTGGTTAGAGTTACTCTCAGTTGACCATCCAGAGGGAAGGGCAAGACAAATAATTCCCCAACAACAACCAGAACTCAGTTACAATGAAAGAGCCTACATAAAGAGAAGCCTAAGAACATCAAGTTCAGGAACTCAAAGGGACTACATCACTGAGTCTCACAGGTCTCCAAGCACAGAAGGTCACACCATGAAGACAGGAAGGAAAAGAATATCAATCTAATACAATAAACAAATAAGGAAAGTCACCTAAAATGGGGAGACAAAGAAATAACTCCCAACAGAAAGGAAAGGGGGAATTTCCAGAAAGACTGCCAAACAAAATTGAGGCAAGCAAACTATCAGACATCAAGTTCAAAGTAATGATTATAAGGACACTCAAGGAGCTCTGTGAGAACTATAAAGAACTTCAGGGAAGCTACAAGGAACTTACTGTGAAGTACCTCAGCATGAAAAATGATATAAAAATATCAATAAGAGCCATTAGGAAATAAAAAATGCAATATCTGAAATGAACAACGCAATGGAAGGAATTATAAGCTGGTTAAGTGAAGCAGAAGATCAAATCAATGAGCTGAAGGACAAAGTAGGAAAAAATTCCCAGAGAGAGCAACAAAAGAAAGAGAGAAACAAAAAAGACTCAAAAAGAATAAAGAGTTTTTAAGAGAGCTGTAAAACAAAATGAAAGATAATTATATCTGTATAATAGGGATACCAGAAAGAGAAGAGGAGCAAGACATGAAAGCCTGCTTTAAAAGTAATGACTGATAGCTTTCCTAACTTGATGAGAGAAAAAGTCATGCAAGTACAAAGAAATACAGAGGGTCCCAATCAAGATGAATCCAAAGAGGCCCCTCTAAGACACATAATAATTATAATGGCAAAATTCAAGCCAAACAGAGAATCTTAAAGTCAGCAAGGGAGAAATAGTTAATAACATACAATGAAGCTCCAATAAGGGTATCAGCTGATTTCTCAACAGAAACACTACAAGTCAGAAGGAAATGGCAAAAAAAAAAAAAAAAAAAAAGATATTCCAAGTAATGAAAAACAAATGCCTGCAACCAGGACTACTCTAACAAGCAAGACTCTCATTCAAAATGGCAGGTGAAATAAGGAGTTTCCCAAACAAAAGAAGACTGAAAGAGAACATCTCCACAAATCCATTATTGCAAGACATGCTAAAGAGACTGTTTTAAGAAGATGAGAGAGAGAGAGGGGAGAGAGAGAGAGAGGGAGGGAGGGGGAGAGAGAGAGAGAGAGAAAGAAAGAGAGAGGTGCAAAGGGGAAAATGGCAATGAATAAGTACCTATCAATAACAACCTTAAATGTAAATGAGTTAAATGCTCCAATTGAAAGATATGGGGTAGCTGAATAGGTAAGAAAATATCTGCAACAATGTGATCACAAGTTTCCTGTAATAGACCTCTATCTCCTTAAGGGCAATGAAAGTGAAAAAGAGTCATCTGTACTGTTTTTGCTGAGAATAAAATCTCTTTTTTACTCACAGGCTTATTTACGTGAATCCAGGAGAGAAAAATTGTCACCTGCCACCTCTCTGAAGTATTTTTTTTTAAGTGGAGAGTGTTAGGAAGATTCATACTAAATAGCTATATATATATATATTAAACTGAAGTAATTTTTTAATGCTTTGTGGCCCAAAAACATTCTTTGGAGAAAATGGGATGTGTCAGTGTCATGGATATTTAAAAATTTCATCTTAGATTCATTTCCTCCTTAGGTTTTTTTTTAAGTATATTTTATCGATTATGTTGTTACAGTTGTCCCAAATTTTTCCCTTTGCTCCCCTGTGTCCAGCACCCTCCTTCCCTCCAGCAATCTCACTCTCCTTAGTTCATATCCATGGATCATGCATATAAGTTCCCTGGCTTTATCTTCCCTATATTATTCTTAACTTCACCATGTCTATCTTTTATCCATCAATTATGCCTTCTAATCACTGTGCCACTACCCTATTTTCCCCCTTCCCTCTCCCAGCTGATAACTCTCCAAATGATCCCCATACATATGATTTTGTTCCTATTCTGGTTGTTTGCTTAGTTTGTTTTTATTTTTATTTTTTAAGGTTATATTGTTGATAGCTGTGTTTATTGTCATTTTAATGATCATAGTTTTGATATTATTTTTCTTAAATAAGTCCTTTTAACATTTAATATAACAATAGCTTGGTGATGATGAACTTCTTTAGTTTTACCTTGTCTGGGAAGCACTTTATTTGTCCTTCCATTATAATGCTAGCTTTGCTGGATAGAATCATTTTGGTTGTAGGCCTTTCCTTTTTCATCACTTTGAATACTTCTTGCCAGTCCCTTCTTGCCTGCAGTTTCTTCTGAGAAATCAGCTGATAGTCTTATAAAAATCGCTTTGTAGGTGGCTCTTTTTTTTTTTTTTTTTTGCTGCTTTTAAGATTCTCTCTTTATCTTCAACCTTTGGCATTTTAATTATAATGTGTCTTGGTGCGGTCCTCTTTGGGTCTAGATTGTTTGGAGCTCTCTTTGCTTCCTGAACTTGCATGCCTATTTTTTTCCCCACCAAATTAGGGAAGTTTTCTTTCATTATTTTTTCACATAAGTTTTCAATTTCTTGTTCATTCTTTCTTCTTCTAGCACCCCTATGATTTGGATGTTGGTGTATTTAAAGTTGTTCCACAGGTTCCTAAGCCTCTCCTCAATTTTTAAAAATGATTGTTTCCTTATTCTTTTCTGGTTGACTGTTTATTTTTTGCCTTATGCTCCAAATAATTGATTTGAACCCTGGTTTCCTTTCCTTCACCACTGGTTTTGTGTGGATTTTCCTTTGTTTCACTTAGCATAGCCTTCACTTCTTCCATTATGCATTTGCCACATTCAAGCATATCTGTCAAGTCTGTGAGCATCTTTATCATCACTATTTTGAACTCTGCATCTGTTAGATTGGCTATTCCCTCATTTGTTAGGTTGGATATCTTTTTGTCACTTAGTTCTCCCACTGTCATCTTGATCTACTCCCTCTCTTGGGCCATTCTTCTCTGTCTTCTCAACTTGACAGGCTGCTGTGTTTGTCTCTGTGTCCTAGAACTGTCATACCTGTTATATGTTGTTAAGGGGTGAAGCCTTAGGTATTTGTCAGTGTGGGGGGACCTGTTTCATCATGCTATGACACTGTCTGTAGGGAGGGGTCTGAGAGGGAACAGTGCTGCCTGTTCAGCACTTGCACTTTTTCTAGGCACTGCTTTCATTTCCCTTATGGGACTGGCACATTTTTAGCTGTTGCCCTGGCCATGGTTCCCAGAGTGGGTGGGCCTGTGGGTATTCTAGGATTGTGGGGGACCTCTAAATAAACAGATTCTGCTGAGAGACTGGCAGTTCCTTCCTCTGTCCCAACTCCCACTGGTTTTCATAGTCAGGAACAATGTGTTTTTTCCCCTGCCCCTTCCCCCCAGGTGCTGGAACCATGAGCTGTGCAGTCTGGTCTGGAGCTGGGAGTGCTCCCCAGGTGTCCCTTCTTACATTTTAAATGTATGTCTGTGGTTTCTGCTGGCCAGCCACAGCCGCTGTCCTGCCACTACCACTGCAGTTCCACCAATTGTGTCCTCTTTGTTTTAGCTCTGCCCCTTCTACCTGTCTAGATGAGTATTTTTTGTTTATATCTCTGCTTGTTGGACTTCCATGCAGCTTAGTTTTCTATAACTTCTGGTTGTCTCCAGTTTCGAGGTAGCTTTTTTTTTTTTTTTTAAGATTTTATTTATTACTTTTAGAGAGAGGGGAAGGGAGAGAGGAAGAGAGGTAGAAAAACATCGGTGTATGGTTGCCTTTCACCTGCCTCCAGCTATGGACCTGGCTGGAGACCTGGCTTGCAACCTGATTATGTGCCCTGGCTGGGGAATCAAACAATGAGGTAGATTTTAACTGTTCTGAAACACAGGTAAACTGTGGATGCTCTGGTCCTCCATTGGCTCTTGTGAGTTCATGGTCAGTGCTGACAATATGCTGTTTCTCTTCCTTAATGCTTCTGCAAGCCCCCAGTATAAGTTAGGTTGGAATGAAAGAGCAAAGGTTAGGCCTCATACATGCTAGAAGTCCTTGTAAATCTTTTCAATTTATTATTATTATTTTCAAAGATTTTACTCATTATTTTCAGAGAGAACAGCAGGGAGGAAGGAAGTAATGGAGAGAAGCATCAATGTATGGTTGCTTTTCACCTGCCTCCAGCTAAGGACCTATCTGGAAACCTGGCCTGCAACCTGGTTGTGCGCCCTGACTGGTAACAGAACCAGCAACCTTTGTGTTTGCAGGCCACCGCCAATCTACTGAGCCACACCAGCCAGTGCTAAATCTTTGCAATTTATAGAGAAGTTCCAGATACAGTCCTTTACTGAGTTGTCAGAAGAAAGTTGGAAGTTGACAAATGACTATTAGTTTTACTTTATAAAT
Source organism: Noctilio leporinus (assembly GCA_004026585.1). NCBI lineage: Eukaryota > Metazoa > Chordata > Mammalia > Chiroptera > Noctilionidae > Noctilio > Noctilio leporinus. Next base: position 370,435 of record PVIW01000777.1, on the reverse strand, counting down.
GAAGTACTAAGGCCCATGGAGGTATAAAAACATTTTCCAAATCACAAACCTAGAAAATAGAAGAGTTTAGCTTTGATCCAATTCTTTTGATGTATAGTTTAGTTTCTTTCTAATGGATGGGGTAAAACAATTACAAGGAAATTTTAGACTGAGTCACATCCTCAGAGTTCTATGGCCCAAGACCACCCCAGGTTCTGCCAAGATCTAGAAGCTCATGTATAGTAAGTTGAAGAGAAGACATAAAAATGATCAGCTTCACTAGCATTCTACCATGTCTTCTCATTCCTAGCTCATATTTACAATGGCCAAGAGACAACATGTCTAATCTAAAACTTCATGATTTTTGCTTCTAGAAGCAAAACAAACAAACAAAAAATGGCAAGCCTAAAATACTTGGAAGAATCATGTTATATGGTTTCACAATTCCTTTACTCAAATTGTACTTCCCTTTCACAGACATATAAATAAAAGAATAAACACATGTATAAGTGAATCTATACATTCTTTTACTTATTTAACTGATGTTTATTGAACACTTACAATTAAAGGCCACTTAACTATTTTCACTTGGTTTATTGAACAGTTCAGTTGAATACAGGCTTATTTATATTGTGAGTTGTGCTTGATAATTGAGAAAAAACTGCTGATGCCAGAAAGAAGCTGCTGTTGCAAATGATTCTTGTTCAATGACCTCAGTTCTAAGAGGGAGTTGGCTTAGGACGCAGGTCCATATGTTTGTTGCTTTTTCTGGTCTTCTTAATCTCCAAGATAAATTTAAACTGCCACTGGATTGAGATAAACAAACTTGTGTCCACAGCAAACAGAATCACCACCAAAAATCGGATAAAAAAGTGTATCCAGTAGTAGTTGCTTATTTGAGGTGTGGTGGAATCTAAATGCAACAAGAAACATACTCATATTAAAAATTACACATTGAGGTTCAGTGCCTCATTCTCCCTAAAAGAAAAAAGGGCCCAGTATAGTCTATCAAATTCTAGCAGGATATGGCAATCCCATGCACAGAAGAAACACTTCTGAGTTTGAGTTTATTATACCATATTCCCTGGAGCCTTAGGGACACCTGAATATCTCCTCACAACCCTTGTCTAATATTCTTTAGATAATGTGCCTAAGAAGGAAGATAATTGGAAAGATGACTCCTTTCTTGGAGCTGACAAGACTAATATCCAACATATTAGGGTTAGAAAGGAAAGAGAGTAAGGGCAAGGGGTTAACCCATCTTTATATATATTTTTCAGTTCTCCAAATGATTCTAATGAAGTCTTGACCAATCCCTTTATTTCACAGATAAAGACACTAAAAGCCCAGCAACAATTAAATAGTATGTAGGTCTCAATTATAAGCTAACAGAGAATAGCTATTAGAATTTAATTCTGCCTTCTGGTCTCATGCTTTTGTAGACATTAGTATGAGTCAAGTCTGCAGGGCAATAAGTTTGATTTCCTTCTTATAAGGCAAATATTCCAAAGGCTCCCTCTCTCACATAAAATTTAGAAAAACCAATCCTTTACCTTAGCTATAGAGGCATCCCACTTGACCAGTTTTTTCTCTCTTTCTTTTCTCCCAATACACAGGCACACAGCTTATTTATTGACTTGTTGGTTTCCTTTCTCAGTCTGTTTAGGCTGAAATAGATTCTCCAAGCTCTTTACAGCCTTTGTTCCTTCAACTTTGAAACTCCCTTTCAATTTAATGTTGTCCCCCAGGAGCAATAGAGGACTTTGAGATAAAAACTAATTGCATTTTAATTATGATGTGTCTTGGTGTGGCCCTTTTTGAGTACAACTTGTTTGGGACTCTCTGTGATTCCTGGACTTGCCTACTTCCTTTGCCAAATTAGAGAAGTTTTATTTTCATTTTTTTTTTTTTCAAATATTCTTTCAGTTTCTTGTTCTTCCTTTTCTCCTTTTGGCATCCTTATGATTCAGATATTGGCATAGTTGGAGATGTCCCAGAGTCCTCTTATTCTCTTCTCATTTCTTCATTTTGTACTGGCTGACTGTTTATTTCTTCCTTATGTTTCAACTCATTTATATGAACTCTGGATTCCTTTCATTCACTATTGGTTCCCTGTAGAGTTTTCTCTATTTCACTTAGTGTAGCTTCACACCAAGAAACATTATAATTAAAATGCCAAACATTAAAGATAAAGAGAGAATCTTAAAAGTAACAAGAGAAAAGAAGTGAGTTACCACAAAAGAGTGCTCAAAAAACTAAGACTAGAACTGCCTTATGATCCAGTGATTCCACTGCTAGGATTATACCCAAAGAACTCGGAAACACCAATTCAGAAGAACCTATGCAACCCTATGTTCATAGCAGCACTATTTACAATAGCCAAGGACCGGAAACAACCTAAGTGCCCTTCAGTGAATGAATGGATAAAAAAAAAACCTGTGGTACATTTACACAATGGAGTTCTATGCAGCAGGAAGAAAGAAAGAACTCCTACAATTTATGGTAGCATGATGGAACTGGAGAGTATCATGCTTAGTGAGATAAGCCAGGAAGCAAAAATTAAATACCACATGTTCTAACTTAATACAGAAGACTAATGAACAAACAAACAAGCAAACAAAACAGAACCAGAGACATGAATACAAGGAACAGACTTTCAGTGTGCAAAGATGAAGGGGAATGGGAAGAAGGAGGCAAAGGAGGGGAACAGCATGGATGACCCATGGACATGGACAGCATAGGGGACTGACTCTGTAGGGGGTTGTGGATAAGGAGGGTGGGGAAGGGGAGAGCAGAGGAGGGAAAATGAGATGAATGTAATGTAACAACAATTTTTAAAATCTTAAAAAAGAGTCAGGTAAGAAGAACATTTTTGTACTTTTGAATTTTGAACCAATTTATGGAAAATTAAATTAAACAAGGTGTTCTATTCAGAAAAAAAAGGAGTATCAGATGATTTCTCAAAAGAAACTTTGCAGGCAAGAAGTATTCAAAGTAATGAAAAGCAAGGACCTACAACCAAGATTATCCAGCAAAGCTATCACTTAGACTGGAAGGGAAGATAAAGTGATTCTCAGACAAGGTAAAGCTAAAGGAGTTCATCATCACCAAGCCATTATTATATGAAATGTTAAAGGAACTTATTTAAGAAAATAAGATAAAAACAATTAACAATAAAATGACAAACAACAACTATCAACATCTGAATTTAAAAACAAAAATAAAGTAAGCAATCAACTGGAACAGGAGCAGAAACATAAATATGGAGATCATAAAGAGGGTTATCAATGGGGAGGGGGAGGAAGAGAATCAGGGAAATGATACAAGGATTAAGAAGCATAATTGGTAGGTATAAAATAGGGGCATGTTAACAATAGTAAAGGAAATGGAGAAACCAAAGAGCTTATATGTATGACCCATGGACATGAACTAATGGGGCAGATTGCTAGAGGGAAGGAGGTATTGGGTGGAGGGGGACAGAGGAAAAAAGTGAATAAAAAAATGCTTCAAATATTAACACTCAAAAATATTACTTTTAAAATCTAACTATAGTCTATTATTTTTGAGTAGTATTTTAAGGTTTACAAATCCATTTTACATATATTACCACATTTAATCTTCATAAAATTCCATAATGTGAGTAGGTATTATTATTGCCATTAAATACATAAAAATATAAGGTAGAGATTGAGAGATACACTACCCCCAGGTATCCCCACTTGAAGTTTAGAACACTTTCTAACGTATCACAGCTGCCCCCATTTTACAAGCTGTTACTATTTCAAGCTGAGATTTCTTTTCTCCCTCCCCCTTCTGTAGGCTCCCCAACCTTTTCTCTCTTACTAACTCACCTTTTTTTACAGTAATCAGGAGGGGATCAGAGGCATGGTTTATCTGCCGAATTATGCCCGTGCAGTAATAGTTGCCACTGTCTCCTATTGTAGCATTGGTAATGGAGATGTTGTGGTTCTCATACCAGTACTTCAGTGCTTTGCCATTCTTGTAGTAAATCACCTTGAAGACATTGCTCTTCATCCAACCAAGGCACCTGATCAGGAAGGACTCACCTTCTAATACCTCCACAGAAGAAGACTGAAGAAGTAGCCAATCTGAAGAGCATTAATTATGTTACTTATTTTGCAATGAATAAAGAGATAGATGTTGTAGATACACTGTAGATAGATGAGACAGATAAAATAAATGAGGTCCCACATATAAGTGTGTGTCAGAAACCATTGTTCATCATTAATATGTTTATTGGCTCATAAAGTCAATAAAAAGAAAGCAAAATAATGCTTAGCGTAAACTTTTATAGTGATAAATTTTTTCTCCTCCAGAAAATAAACTTTGGGGTCATAAAATTTCTCTGAAACTTTTGTTGAGCTTATACATGGAAGGTCTGAAACCTAGTGTTCCTTTAACTCAATCATTGTTAGTTCTAGGCACTAAGTGGGAAGGAAGTCTATTCTGCCTAGCATACCTTAACCTAAAACAGCATCTATTTGTCCTCTCTTATCTCCTAGGGATTTCCCAGTTTTATTATTAATCATAGTTGACTCCAAAAGTTTCTCAAAACATGTATCACAATTTTTATTATTTGTGTAATTATTTATTTAATGTCCTTATCTTCATTTGGCTATATACTTCTAAAGGTTTGGGGCCGTGTCTGTTCCTTACATTATATCTCCAGTTCTTAACATAATACCTGGAAGCTAATAACTACTCAAAAATTTTAAAATAATGAGTCATTAAAAACTGAGTCAGAGCCCTGACTGGTATAGCACAGTGGATAAGGCGTCGGCCTGCAAACCCAAAGGTCGCAGGTTCGATTCCCCAGCCAGGGCACAAAACAAGGTTGCAAACCAGGTCTCCAGTCAGGTCTGTGGCTGGAGGCAGGTGAAAAGCAACCATACATTGATGTCTTTCTCCCTCTCTGCCTCTCTCCCTTCCCTTCTTTATAAAAATAATGAAATAAAAAAAAAATAAAAAAATAAAAACTGAGTCAGGTTCTATGGCTAATGTCATGTTAAGAATTGAAAAGCATGCACTAAGGAATAATTTTAATGAAAATGCGGCTCATTTGTGCAAACATATTTTATCTAAGATCATTCCTTGAGGACTTTTCCAAAATTTACTCTAAGGAAATAAAGGAGCTATTCTGCACTCTATAATTTGTATTTCAAATTTGCAGATGGATGGTAAAACATATTATATTAAAGATAAAAATACAAAGTTTGTTTATATTTTAAAATATATTTAAGCCCTGGCTGGTGGCTCAGTGGATAGGTACCGGCCTGCGAATCCAAAGGTTGGTGGTCTGATTTTCAGCCAGGGCACATAGCTAGATTGCAAGCCAGGTCTCCAGCCAGGTCCATTGCTGGAGGCAGGTGAAAGGCAACCATACATTCATGTTTCTCTCCCTTTCTGCCTCCTCTTTTCCCCTTTCTCTAAAAATATAAATAAAAATATTTAAAAATAAAAATAAAAAATAAAATAAAATATATTTGTATTTAAAATATAAAGTAAAATATAACAATATCCTGGTCATTAAAATGAAATTAGATTTTTCATTCAGCATTTCCTAACCCACATATACCAGAGTAGCTGCATTAATTATTGGCAGTAAGAAAGTGATGAAGCTAAAGCAAACATAAAATTTTTTCTTAAATAAAAGTAGAGAAATGTACACAGATATCTTTCAAAGTGTGTAAGATTTTGAAAGATCTACAAAACATAACCTAATATTCAGGTCATTGCACATGGATATTGAAAAGCAAATCTTTAAATTGAATCTTTTGATTCTATTTCAGATATGTAGCCTTTGCAATGTTCACATATCCAACATGCCATTGACCATATAATATACATCTGAACCTATGTAAAAAAGATAGAGGAGAAATAACATTGGAATATGTCCAGAATATTAAAAGAAGGCAGAAGGGCAGGAAAGCAGAAGAGATAGAGATGGAAGAAAAGAGAAGGGCAACTCTTGAATGAGAAACCCGAGTCCCACCCTGGTCCCCTAGGTTTTGGAATAATTTTTCTCCCTATTATCGGATAGGTCATTTTTTCCATGGGAAAATACATATTTCCATGGACATGGAACTTACCACTGAAAACTTTTAGATACACAGGGTTACTTGGAATAAGATTTTTGTTCTGACATCTGTATTCCCCGCTGTCCTGGAATTCGGCATTTACAATGTCCAAACTTGAAGATGTCATTGCTAATATGGTGTCGTTGTGAATCCACTTAGTGGTGTTAACTTCAAGGGAATTGCTCCCATTACATGTAAGAATCACATTCTCTCCTTTAAATATTGTATTCCATGAAGGATTCAAGGACAGTGTAGATTTCCAGGTGACTTCAAGGAGGTCAAATTGTCAAAAAAGATATATGGACAAAAAAGAATTGAAAATTAATTGTCTAGGTTTCAAAGTACAGACATACCAATAGTCAGTCAATGGTCAGTCTAATGTTTACTGCTGTTAAGACCTTATCTTGATTCTCAGAATTAAAAAAAGTAGGAGACACTGTTGTGGCACTAGGGAGCTCCCAACCTAGGGAAATAAGCAGGACAAAAATCACAGAATTTAAAAAACAGATAAACAAAAATTTTAATATATGGTATAGAATAAGTCATTTTAATTCTCCTGATTTTAATTTCAGAATTTGTAAATGAGGGCTGCAATCTCTTTTCAGGTAGAGAAAATGTCATGTTTAACCATAGCTCGGCTCAATGGCTGGTACACTGGACAAATGAATAAGTGAATAATGGATGCATAACTGTGTTGCGAGTGTATACACAACAAAAATATGTCATTTCTGAAGGTAATAAGAAACACAAAGGGGATTAGTCTTAAAAGGCTTCCAAGAACAGAGATGTGAAGCTAAGAAAGTAGAGGGGGTGATGAAGTTGAAAGACAGCCACACTTGGATCCAAGGGACTTACTTGGATCCAGTCCCCGTAACTTCCAGAAAATCACTGAATCTGAGTTTAGGTATCCTCATTTATAAGAGAGCAACATTAAAAATGTAAGAATTGAATGAGATTATGTAATTGTGCCTTGAACAGAAGCTGAGACATTCAAATGTTCAATGGACACAGTGGTTAGCATAAAAAGAAGAGGCGGTGACTCAAAAGAATGAATTAGTGTATGAGAAACTTCTGAACGGGAGAAGAAAAGAAAAGGCAAGGTGAAAATGGGAAGTGGGCGAACAGGAAGGAGCAGATTAATACATTATTAGAAAGCAAAGAATAATAATTAAAAAAAACAAAGGTGCTGTAATACAAGGAAACAGTGTCGGGAGGCAAGGACAGTGGGGGAAGAAGGACACAGGACTCACCTGCTGACATGCCATCTGGAGCTGCAAAATTTCAGAGAGAATAAGTTAGTGTCTATCTCCATTATTCTGAGACTCCTGAGCACTGGGATCTGGGATTTCTTTGAGTTTCAGGAACTCAATCCAAGCAGAAAAAGAGATTCTTTCTTCCCTCCATGCTCTTTCCCTTGCCCTGCGGGAGATGCCAGGACTATTGCAAGGAACCAGGCTTTCAGTCTAGCTTCTTGCTTAGGTGCTGCTCCGCTCACTTTTCTCTGCTCTCCAGTGTGTCTCCACTGAAGACTCCCTTGAAAATGTCCGGTGGTTTGTGCATGACATAGAAGAAATCACCACTAAAGCTGTTATCCCAACCCCAGCTGCTCCCTACATCCATCCGCTTCGAAGAGGGGTGACTGAACCTTTACTTACAGAAAAGTAGCAGAGTTATCCACAGCAGGGCAGGGCTTCCCATGTAAGTAGGCATCTCCGTGGCCCCCAGGTGCGGACTGAGCTAAAGAGGTTTGGGGCCTTAAAATAGACTTAAAACCAGAAAAGAGAAGGAAATGTTTTCTGTGTCATATCTGGTTTCCTTTTTCTCTAGAGATAATATTCAGTGTGATGCCTAATTGAGTAATATTATATGTACCTTCTTACTCCCCATCCCGCCTCCTTAGACACACTTGGAATTTGGTAGGAGAGAGGCACAGGGCTAGGCACACAGTTTACACAGTTAATTTACAGTTTAAGTTTTCTTAAACTGTAAATTAATGCTACTTAGAAGAGTGAGGTACAGAAGATATTTCATTCATTTCTCACAATAATCCTATGAAGAAGAGACACTTAGTGTCTATATTTTATAAGTAAGAAAACTGTGGCTTAGAGTTTAAGCTGCTTGTTTTAGGGATACTAAATGACTAATTTGAGATTCAAACACTTAACAGTTAAATCTAGAGTATAATTCTAAATCATGATAATATATGTACTATTTATGCACGTCAGTGAGCATGGCCAGTAATTGCAGAAATGCTGTTGTGATTCTCCCGAACTACTGTCCCAGTAGACAGTTAGAAAGGAAGGGGAATAAAAACTAGAACCAGCCAGATGAAATAAGAAAGGACAGTTTCACAGGCACTCCAGGTATCTGAGGAGGTAATAAAGGCTCTTTCAGTCACCCCTGGAGTCCACCCCACTGGTGGGAGGAGGGAGAGATGGTACAAAAGGATATCCTTCCACTAAACACATGTGCAACAAAAGCCAAAATGGCCCTGTAAAGAAGAGGAGACAACCAGGGGAAGAAGAGCAGATAGAATAAGGACACAAGCCTGGGAAATAACAGAAAAAAGGTTGGCTAGTGTTAAAGAAAAAAGCCTGCCTCTTCCCAAACCCAAGGAAATAGAATAAAAGCTTAACAAGTAGAAGTCACCTAGGCTAGAGAGCAGCTGTAATGGTAGCCAGGTGCCATTGAGCCTTGGGATTAAGACAGGTAGATAGGGAATGAGGCACAAGGAAGTTAAGTAACCTGCCCAGGGTCAGCCTCAGGTGTTAGGGTGATACAGCTCAGAGTCTTGTTGACATTCCTGGGCCTGATGGCCCAAGTTCAGGCCTGCGGCCTGGGAAGCTGGAGTTCTCCTGCAGCAAGACAGAGCTGGACCACCTGTTCACAGATGAAACATCAGGCGTGGTGTACCTGGGGGCAGTGAACGCTACCAGGAAGGAAAGTGCCTTGTCAGTTCAGCAGCCTTTTCAAGGGTGCGATAATAACTCTTGCCACTCTTGCTTAACATCCTCCTACAAAGGTGTCCCTCAAATTTATTTCCTATAACCCTGTAGTGGAAGAACCTATTCCCTCTAATAATACTACCAACCCTCTTGTTACCTAATTCTGCTAATCCACAAATTTGCATCTGATTCCATTTTGATCCACTATCTGATCAGCACATTGAAGATACTGTTTTCAGACACTTCTTTTGTACTATTGGGTCTTGATGGGGATCACAGCAAAGGAAGGCATATGTTAAATCATAATATAAGTAATATAGGTCATATAACTTATTTTATTTTTCCCTAGCTTGTGTCCATTTTTGTCTTCTAATCATCCAACAGGATTACTCCTTCTCCTTTAAATCTACATTAGTTTTCTCCCCTCCAAGTTCTCTTTGACTAATTCGTTTTTCTTTGTTGTTGTTGTAAATCTATAGATCAGAATTGACCACCTTCTTCCAGGATTTTATATTCATGATGATGATGGAGATGATAATTTCATAAATATATAGTGATTTGTCATTTATAAAGTTTTTAAATATGTGGTATTATATTTGATCCTTGTCCAGACTCTGAAGTAGGCATGGGAAAAATGAAGTAACGTCTCATTCTAGCTACCATTTCCCTCACAAACTGTTGAATTGTTTGCTCAATTAAACATGAAGTCTCTCCACAGATAGATTTAAACATAACTTCCAGACTTTATGGAATTAGAAAATATGGGGCTAAAAATATTCATGACTAGAAAGTTTCAGATAAGAAAGATTAGTGATTGGTCCCAGGCCATATAATGTTTTTATTACAGATTTTTAAAGAAAGCAATATGTTATTTCAAAAACCACAAGTTATTTGTATTTAAAATGTAAATTCAAATACTCCTACCATTTATGTGATTAAGGTCACCTATAAAATAGGGATAATGATGGTTTCTAGATCACAGCTTTATTATGAGTTTGAATAACATAATGAAGGTATAAAGTGCACTGCACAGCATCTGGTATGTGAAAGAGTTTAATAAGTATATTTTCCCCATCCTTTATTACTGTTATTTATTAAAGACTCAAGAGAAACATGTATTTATTTTAACTGTGTTAAGGCAATTGGTAACCTACACGGGATTTTTAATTTGATAACCAGTAACTCATGCCAGCATGAGTTAGGTAAATAACCTCATCCTGTCTGTAGTCATGATGAAGAGAGCATGGTACAAAACAAAACAGCATAAAAATTTGTTTGATGGTGATGGGAGAGGGAAGGAGAAAGAAGTTTTTGAGGCACTATCAGAGGGCACTATTTGAATACTGAAATCTCATAAAAGACAGATGGATTCCACTTCACTAGTTTATTGAGTTTGTCCAGGAGATTCACGGGGTATTCCTTTTTCTTAGGATAGTGATCCTCGAGTCAAATTGCTCTTTAGAGACAATCACTGCTGTGACTCACATAGTCATTTTATTTATTTATTTTTAAAAATATTTTTAATTTATTATTTTTAGAGAGAAGGGCAGAGAGAGAGGAAGAAAGGGAGAGAAACATCAGTGTATGGCTGCCTTTCACCTGCCTCCAGCTAAGGACCTGGCTGGAGACCTAGCTTGCAACCTGGTTATATGCCCTGGCTGGGAATTGAACCAGCAACCTTTGGGTTTGTAGGCCAGCGCCCTATCCACTGTGCCACCAGCCAGGGCTCGAATAGTCATTTTAAATGCTTCTTCTTAAGTGTGCACACTGCCCAAATATCCCCTACTTGAATGAAAGATAGAGTGGAGGTAATTGAGAGGTGCTATTTTCTAGTTTGGAGAGTATAAGCTTTGGAGTTAAAGAGACCACATACACATGTTACACTAAACCAGAACTAGAGAGACCACTACCCTAAAGCTTTTCCTTCAGTGTTCAGCATTAAAAAAACCCAGCCTTGCAGAGTCAACTCCCAGGCTTGCAGAGTCAAGCCAAATGTAGTGTAGGCCAGTTGCATTTTATGCTTCTTACAGAATAACACAGTTAAGGCATGGAAAGGACTTTCTCTTGTATGAATTTCTTTAGGCTGTTAGCTGATAAAGACAACAGGTAGCCCAGTTGAAGATATGAGCATTTTAATAGTTAACTTTTGAAGCCCTAGTCCTTTAGGACGTGATGGGATTGTAGAATACATTTTTAACATTTAATATGCAGTAGAGTATCCTGCAATACCTAGGACAACCTTGTGTAATAAAAATATACCAGGCAGGATATCAAATAATTATTTGAGCTTATGAGCTTTGAACCTGACTGACAAATAAATGCAAAGTTTTTTACTTGTTCATGCATATTGGATTTTCCAGGAAAGAAACTACCATGTATACTGATAAAAGGTTATTTTTTTGCTTTTCCTGAAACTGCATCCTTAAATTGTTCACTATTTCGAAAAATCTGATCACTAACAACTCTACTGTTCAAATTTGTATCACTAATACCTTACCCTCCTATCAGGCTGTATTTCTTGTTGCCATATTCAATGGGTATAGTTTTATTATAAATTTATTTTATTTATTTTTATATTAAAATTGAGAATTACAGTGATTTAAAAAATATATGTGTGTTTAGGTAAAGGAGGTGGATCCTGTTTCGGGTTCCTGAAACTTTCACAATTTGGGGGGGAGGGGGTTCCTTAAAATAAAAAAAGGAATAGAAAATTATGAATATAGTATTAGATGTTAGAATGGCTATTTAGAATAAGAAAATAAATCATAAATTACAAAATATAGAAGCTGAAAGATAACATAAAACTCAGAAAAAAATCACAATATGCTTCATGACCCTGCGTCTTTCACCTCTGTGTTATGAAGTCAGGAAAGTGGGCTCTTTGGTGGTGTTTTCCTGAAAACCATTTCTATCCCAGAATAGTTTGAAGTACCTTACCACACCTGGAAGTGACTGTGAACCACATACACTTGTTACACTAAACCAGAACTACACTTATCCTCAGTTTAAGTTCTCCTTAGCTAGTCCCAAAAGCCTCCTGCAACTATTCTCATGCTTGCAACAGGAAAGATTGTGTGACAGAGGGAATCTGACGGGGGGGAAGAGAGTAGTTTGTCCAAATGTGGCTAAAATATGTTGGGTAAAACTTAACTTTCATTAGTCACCCGATAACTCCATTTCTGTTAGAGAAGTTTACAATTAATGGATTTCTTATCAGGATCACAAAAAGAGTGCTACAAAATGTATGTTATGAAATGGAGTCTGATTGTTTTGAAACCCACTGGTCTAGATTTTGAAGAAGAGGGAGAGAGCGAGAAGAAGGTGAAACAGAGGACTTAAATACAGGAAGTTTCAAATAAGCTTTTCTTTTCCTTCAAAACTATATTAACTATGTTAACTATGGACATGTTATAATAGATATTCAAGAAAACAACTAAATATTAAGTGTCTGATCAAAATTAAAATGTGTGTTCTAAACATTGGACTAAGTATTAGAAATAGATGCAACATCAGAAAATTCAGGACATTTTGGTAGCTATTCCTATAGGCCAAGATTTCTAATAATTAGATTTGCAATTTTTTAATTTGAAAATATGTACATTTTATTAATGATAATCTAAAAATTAATGTGAGTATATTATGAATCATTCAGATGACTCTTTAACTAAAAATTGTCACTTGATTTCAGCACCCACATTCACATTTGTTTACAACTGCATCCAGTGACCACCAAATGAAGCCTTGTACCTAAGAACATGGGTTATAATAGAGAAAGTGGGGAGAAGACGGAACCAACACGGCTCATCACAAAACCTCATAGGCAGGCAACAGTATGGTGATTACCAGGGGAAAAGAGAGCATGTACAGATACGTTATTTTTTATACACAATGCTGTTGCACACTGAGTAGATTACAGTACAGTTTAAACATAGCTTTTATGTGCATTAGGAAACAAAACAATGTCTTACGTTATTACTATATTTGCTTTATTGCAGTAGTTCAGAACCAAACCTGAAATATCTCTGATGTATGCCTGTACAGATCTAAATTTTAAGGTTTTGTTTGTTTGTTTTGACTGAATTTTAAAACCAAGTAGAGTACGAGAAGCCAAGTGCTTTTAAGGACTATATAATATTGTGAGAAGAAATACAGTAAAGATATGAACAAAGATATACACAGAAACAAACCAGGTAGTAACAAGACAGAGAATTAAATCAGAGTAATATGATGAAGAGTGAGTAGGTGGTTAATTTAGGTTAATCACATACTGAAATGATTACAGGGTAATAGAATCTCTCAACAACATCAAGTTCACCAGATTAAATGATATTCCCCATCCTCTCTTCAAAACAGAATCACAGATGCATATATATGCTAAATGACCACCACTGGTAGTCTTCTCTACAGTAAAAATAGAAGGAGTTAGTAGTACCACAGAACTAAAGCTGAAGAGAGTTTCCAGACAGAGAATGATTAACAATGTTGAATGCATTATAGCTATCCAGGAGGAGAAGAAGTAGGAACAGCCCAATGAATTTTGTAATTAGAAAAATTTTGGTGTAACCCCCTCTTTCAGGATCTGTATCAGCCATGGAAGCCCTACATCTCAGTGGTAAACTCACTAAAGCTGACCAGTCTCTGCAACATTACTTAAAATCATAGGAATAAATGCTAATTCATTCATCTTGAATAATAAATATATCAGACTAGTAACTTCCTGGTGGATATGAACAATTTAGTATATTTAAAAGCATTCCAGAAGGTTACTTACTGTTCACATATTACTCTATTCATACCCTATCAAAGCATGCATCACAACAAATGAAAATTACATCTTTTCTTGTCTTTCTCCACGTCATACATTATATGCTGTATGTGTTTGAGTCTTTGCTATTTACTTAATGCTTAGCAGAAGTGCAGGACCTGTTTAGATGTTTAATAAGTAATTACGAGATATAAAGAAGCAATTAACTCATTGATTATTTCTATCACGATGTTACAACCCCCAAAATTATCTTCCCTTTTCTTAGAGACAATTTTCTTTTTTTAAAAGATTATCTTTTGAAGAACACTAGAGATATGCTAGACCACTCTTTATCTCTAATTGTTCATTTTTTTAATGAGAACTACCAACCTTGTCTTTGCATTTGTATTTAGTAAAATAATAATTAAAGAACATACTCTTCAATTAATTCCTATGGTAATTAGTATCATAGAATATTTTATTTTATGCCTAATGGTTTGACTGCCCTATTGATGTTTGTGAAATATGGGAAAGATACTGTCTTCTAATCTTTCTACTATTCTAACCATAGGATATTAACTATAAATTTAATTAACTTTAAAAACACTATAATAACAGCAATAAGTGAAAAGGAAGATGAAATTTCTTGCACTAATTCTTATTTGTAGGTACCCTTCACCACAGTCACATGGCTGAAGAAGAGAGAGTCCACTTTGACTTCACAACTCCAGTCTTCACAGAAACCGCTAGCAATTTGCTTGTCTATGGCACATCAGTAGCTATGTGCTTGTCTGCATAAATTATTTTAATTGAGTGTTACTCAGAATTTGTGGCCAGAATGAAAAAGGAATGGGAAAAAGTTGCAGATTTTTTAAACATATTTTTTATTTACTATTTTTAGAGAGGAAGGTAGAGAGGGAGGAAGAAAGGGAGAGAAACATCAGTGTATGGCTGCCTTTCACCTGCCTCCAGCTAAGGACCTGGCTGGAGACCTGGCTTGCGACCTGGTTATGTGCCCTGACTGAGAATCGAACCAGAGACCTTTGGGTTCACAGGTCAGTGCCTATCCACTGAGCCACCAGCCAGGGCTAGCTTTTAAGAATTTCACATTACTCTTTTATGTTCTGGACATCATGATTTACCCTTTATTTCTAAAGCTGGTGGGTGGAGGTGGAAGAGGACATAGGGAAGATAAATGGTAATGGAAAAATACAATAAAAACAATGTAAAAATAAATAAGTTCAATCAATAAATAAATAATTATAGTTTTCAAGCATCACTTCCACCCAAGCTGTATTTCTACCATCTTACATGTTTGGTAATTATAAGACATGAGCTTGCTGACTTAGGACTATTTGTAGCCATGTATCATCTGCAAGTCAAAAGTAAATATTTTTTTTTCACGGAATATAATGAAATGCACACTAGACAGAAGTCCCAGGTTTGAATTCTTATTCTGTTCAGTTCTACCTTGCACGCTTCTCCTAACTGGTAAAAGTTTGTAACCCATAATTAAAATAATTTAGGCAAAAGTCATCAAAAGGTGAAGTAATAGAGGAATGATGGGATCAATTTGAATAGAGCAATTTGAATAGGCTATTGCAACATGGAACATCAAGTTAGCATTGCTTAGAGAGGGATAATTAAATATGTCCTCCTGATTAGTGTTGCCAGGTAAAATAATGCCTAGTTAAATACGAATTTTAAATAAAGATGAAGAATTTTTAGCATAAATATATACCATGCAATAGTTGGGATAGACTTATCCTTTAAAAATTATATATTTATCATTTAAAATTCAATTTTAACTGAGAGTTCCGTATTTTTGTTGAATCTGATAACCATGCCTGAGGTAATGCAAAATTTTATATAGTAATATAGTATGATATAGCTTATAGAACATATAGTTGGATAGTTACCCTAATTTAATATGTCAAACTTGCATGTACATAATTAAGCCTTTAAAACTAACTGTACAGGATATAAAGAACAAATTAAATGATACAATGAGTAAATAGATATGCAGAAGGAGACTTTGAACTAATTTCAAACATGTCAATGAAAGTAAAAGAAGTGGGTTGTGGTAGTGTACAAACCATGCTCAAAGGAAGCTAACTTTTCCCCACAAGGAATAGTTGACAATATTTAAAGATATTTTTTATTTATCCAATTTAGTGGGGGCAGGGAAGAAGATGCTTCTGACATCTAGTGAATAGAAGCCAGGAATGCTACTAAACATAACACACAGAATGACCTCCCCTTCTCACCCCTCTTCCTGCCTGCGTGCACACAATAAGGAATTATTAAAATTTCAACAGTGCCACCCTGGCCAGATAGGTCAGAGGGTTAAGTGGTCCCAATACGCCACCTATATGCTAAACTGGAAGGTTTGATTCTTGGTGAGTGCACATCCAACAATCAACCAGTGAATCCATAAATGAGTGGAATAACAAATTGACCTCTCTTTTTCAAAATCAATAAATAAAAGTATTTTTTAAAGGATGATGCAAAACACATTCAACAGTGTCACTTTTGAGAAACCCTGGTCTGAACTAAAAGAAACTTTTACCAACCGCCCTGGCTGGTAGCACAGTGGTTAAGGTGCTGGCCTGTGAACCCAAAGGTTGCAGGTTCGAATCCTCAGCCAGGGCACATGACCAGCTTGCAAAGCAGGTCTCCAGCCAGCTCTGTGGCTGGAGGCAGATGAAACGCAACCACACATTGACGTCTTCCTCTCTCCTTTCCCCTCTTTCTAAAAATAATGAAATACAATTAAAAAAAAAACACAAAAATAAAGACTTAACAACCAAATGCACTGTGTGATGCTTGTTTAGATCTTGTTTTTTTTTTTTAAATTAATTTGTCATTATTATAATTATTTCATTTTACCCCCATTGCTCTCCCCTCTCCCACAGTCCATCTCTACCTCCTTGTCTATGTACATGGGTCTTTGACTTTAGCTTCTCCTCTGAACCTTATTCTTTTTCTCCCTCTCCCTGCCCCTCCCCCCACTCTGGTCACCATCATTTTGCTCCTTTTTTTCCATGTCTTTGGTTCCGTTCTGCTTGCCAGTTTTGTTCATTAGTTTCCTGTATTAAGTGAGGTCATATAGTATATGTCTTTTTCCGCCTGGCTTGAAACAATACTGTAATATAGAAAAACCCTAAAGGCAAGGCCTCTATTTTGAAGTAATAACATAGAAAATTATTTATTTATTCATATAAGAAAGGTTCGCCATCCATTGCTAGAAGAAAAAAACAAGCAAACAAACTGAGTATAAAGAAGTTTGTATAGAATGATTTCATGTGTGGAGAAAAGATTGGAAAACAAGTCACCAAAATGTTAATAGTACTAATATCATTTGGAGATCATTAAGTTATTTATCTTATTTTTCCTTTTTTTTGGTGTTTTCTATAATTAACATGTGTAATCTTTCAATTAAAGGGAAATCCAGATTTTTTAGACAGAAAATTCTTAGTTGGGTTTGAAGATTGTTACAGCAACCTCCTTTTACAGAGTAGCTTTGGCATGGCTCCTTTGACATCTGTCACAGGTACAGAGATGATCTTGATGGAGTTGTGCTAAGCCAGAAACTGAACTTGACCGAATAGATATCTGTTGCCTTCTCATTTTCTCCCTTGCAAGATACGTGAATGAACTGAAGGGAGCATGAGGAATAGATCTGACAGTATCTTCTGCTGTTGCTAAGCATGGGACATTGCTTTCTCTAAATGGGAGTTAGGCTGACATGTATGTCCACTGAGACTTAAGGACAATTGGCTATAGGCCAAAGCTAAACAAGAGAACTTTGATCCCCAACAACTCTCTACTTGCCCCGTATTATTTGAATAAGTTTCAGGAAGTTAGTTTTCTCTCTAACCCTAAGAAACTAAAATTTGGAGTGTTCTCTTTGTAAACTTATTGAGTACTTCTAGGGTTTTACTTGATGAAAACTCAACGAGGTGTTAGCTTCTGAAATTGAATAATCCCCAATAGGGAGTAAACACTTGACATACTTTCTCTCATCTGCTACCCAAGTTCCTAATGAAACCCTTGAGACAAACCCTGAGGTTCTCACATTCTTACCTCTTAGTACCCTGGAGGGATTTTCAAAGGGATGTTCCCAGGAGACTTGGGACAAAGAGATTTCCTCCTTTGGGGGAAAATAAATGTCCAAAGCTCCTAGAACCTGTAGTTTAAGAGACTGCATTTTTCCTGGGCCACTTCTCCAGCAAAAGGAAGCAATGACCCCAGTCTCAAATAATATAGCAATAATTTGAAGTTCTCTCTGACACCAGAGACAGCTAAATTTTCCTTGCTTTCTGGGTTTTGATTTCCGCAACAATATGTTTTCATGGGCTTTCTCTGCATAGAGTCAACACCTTCAATTCCTTTTAAAGATCATTAACTGGAAAGTGATTCCTTCTTTCTTATTGCCAAGGTCAGAAACAGTGAGATGTTGTTGGCAGAACTAAATGAAAATAGAATGCCATATAATTTTTCCAAAAATTTATTATTGTCTCTTTATGGGTTTCAGTATTTGTTTGGCTATATTGATTCTCATGTCCATTAATATTATATTTCTTTTTGATGATCTTGCTGTGGTAATGGATTCAAGAACATGAAATTCAGCAGACATGATAATGATCTTCAAATATTTTAAATATTATCTGGCTGAAAAGGAAATAGTAGTTAGGATAATGTGAAGAGGTGGAAAATTGTAGGGAGACATATTAAATCAATAAAAAGTAACATTTTCTAAGAATTAAGGTCATTCAAAAAATAGAATTGATGACAGTATATCTATATGGGTCTAATGGATCTATAAATGAAATATTGTGCACCACTGAAAATAAGGAATGGAATAGATTTATAGTACTGCTATGGAAAGTAGCCAAGATATAATGTTACATGAAAAAAGTTAGCTATGAATAATATATTACATATAGTTCCATTTGTGTAACATTGAAATAATATGAAAATATGCACAATTATATATAGAAAATTTCTAGACAGAAATAAATTAAAAAGTAAACATGAATTATACAAAATACAGAAGTAGGAACCTAATGTTTCCATTTATACTCTACAGATGGCTTTTTATTACTTAGGCATTTTTATAACATAAAAATTCTATTTTTATTTTTAAGTAAACTTAATGTCTGTTTGTTTGTTTTTTTTAAAGGAGATGCTAACTTGTACAATAATGAATTTCCAGTAACTGTAAGCACTGAAGTAGATCTTGGTGCACTATTTGTGAGGAACACTGGGCTTTTAAAATTATCCCCTAACTCTAAGTTTCTATGATTGAATTACATTTAAATAACTTAAGCTACAAACCATATGAGTTTTTCCAGCTTACTTCAACTGGGAAGACCTGAATAATGAAATGGATAAGATTAACCTCTTGCACAGGATTTGTTGTCAGGTCTAAGCAAAAAATCTCTTGAATTTTCTAGAAGGTAGTAGTTTTACACTTTTTAGTGTGGAGAGATATGTTAAGATAAAGGTCCAGAATCAGAGGAAACAGAATGATGTAAAGTGCTGTGTTTCTCCAGTGACATGGATCCCACAGATGGAGGCTGCTGTTTTGTTTCAGTGATCATGATCATAGTACAATCCTAGTGTTATCACACATCAGGTCTTCAGCCATTGTATGAGTCACTGTTTTCCTGAGGGGGTGGTGAGGGAGGAAACAATTGCAGTAATGCACAGGCTCAATTCAATCTTTTCTCTTCTGCAGCCGACCTTTGTTTTTCCATTCCTTTTAATGTAGGGAGGGTTGCTTTTCCACTTACATAAGAACGGAGTTTTATTTTGTACAGTAATAAATCATGAATCTCAGCCAAACAGTAATGGTTAAGGACTAGCTAATCTCCACATCCCTGAGGAAAATGAACACATACACATTTAACTGCACTATTTCCTCTGTATTTTGAAATATTTTCTATTTTTCTGTTCCTAAAAATTTTAGTAAGAAAATTCCAAAATCTGTCTTTATCCAACTATTTATATCTCACTGTAGAAATATTTAGAATTGCCCTTGTGGTTATTTAAAATTTTAATACTTTTATCATGGATTTTTGCATTGATTTTTAAAAAGTATTTCATTAAAGTTGTATTCATCTTGATTACTGCATTTTTTTGCACTTCAGATGAGTGCCTCATTTGCCATCTTCTACTTCTAGCACTGTTCAGAAAGTTTTTATGTTTACTAACTACAATCTTTCTTTAAAAACTGAAGTTATTTCCTCTGGATATGGCCCTTAGGACAAATTTCTATAAAATGCTTGTTCTGTCAACTTTAGGGTGATAAAATTTGGCTTCATGTTTAGAAGAAAATAATTTAAAAGAAAATCTGTATTACATAGAGAGCATAAAGAGAAAGATAATTTAAGATGCTTTATTCACTACCCAGAAAAAATATGTTTTTAGCCTTTTAGTATATTTTTTCCAGCCTTTTTAAATAGCAGGCATGCCATTGAATGTGTTGCCTGCATTTATTAATTTCTTTTAATATTTTTCTTTGTTTTATTTTTAGAAAATTGTGGTCTGTCTATATATCTTTGCTTATACTTATATATCAATATAACTCAATGTATGTACCTTCATTATGTATTTCCTAACAGCAGTTTATAGATGTATTAAGGCTGCATAGCACCCATCAAATGGATATGATATAATTTATTTAATCATTCCTTTATTCATTTACATGTTTTTGGTCTTCGTTATTATAAATAATATTGTATAAATGTTTTACATATACATCCTGAAACTTATTTCTGATTATTTCCTTAAAATAAATAATTAGAAGTAAAATATTAAGACAAGGAGAATGGACATGTGTTGTCACTAATATGCTGATATCTTTATTACTTATCTAGATAAACAAATTTAAAAATTTTCAGCTTCCCTGGTGTTTTTAAATTTTCCAAAGTTTTTCCAGTATAATCTCATTCTCAGAATAAGGAAACTGTATTAGATTTTGTCAAAAGAAAACAAAAATTAACGTTCTTTCTATCTGTTTTGTGAACATTATGCTTATCAGGCTGTATGGTGTGGGACAAATTACACTGGCCTTACAATTAAAATATTGGATCTATGGCTTTTTTAGAAAAAGACTTTATTTATTATTTTTAGAGAGGGGAGAAGGAAGAGAGGCAGAGAGGGAGAAAGATATCAATGTATGGTTGCCTTTCACCTGCCTCCAGCTAAGGATCTGGCTGGAGACCTGACTTGCAACCTGGTTATGTGCCGTGGCTGGGGAATCGAACCAGTGACCTTTGAGTTGGCAGGCTGGCACTTTATCCACTGAGCCACCAGCCAGGGTGGATCTATGGCTTTCTAATTTTGGAGAAATCATCTAACCCTAGGTATCTTAGTCTTTTCATCTGTAAAAAGGAAATCATAATTCCCTAATATATAGGATTATTATGCTATTAAATAATATAGAGAGTAAAAACTCTCTAAAAAGTATAAGAGACCATTATTTTTGTTAACATTTTTATTCATTTTTTTTAATGAGAATTTTGTGATCCCCAATTACTCCTCAAATGCAAAACAGAAGAGATATGCAAAGTGGCTTCCTCCAAAATACTCAGTTGATAATTCTGAAGAAATTAGAAAAGAGAGTTTAGAGTATAGTATGAGTCAGGCTACCTGTGAAAATTCATATGCAGGCACAAGGTAGAAAACACAGAGAAATATACACACTTTACGAGAACTAGTTATAGAACAACACTAGCAATTAAAAAGGTCTTGGATTGATAAATTGTATTTAGTTTTGAGAATTTCTGAGCAAGAGGAAACTTGAGTTAAGTGTTGAATAAAGATAAAAAACAATGAAAGGGACTAGGAAGGAAGGGTGGAAGGAAGGAAACAAGAGGGAAAGGAAGGAAGGGAGGAGGAAAAGAAAGGAAGAAGGAAGGAAGACTCATAAACACAGATGACAGTATGGTAATTATCAAAGGCAAAGATGGGTGGGGAAGCAGCAGAGACGAAAGGGGTAAATGGAGATGAAAGGATACCATTTTGGGGTGGTGAACAAACAATACAACATATAGATGGTGTATTATAGAATTGTACACTTATATAATTTTATTAACAATATTGCCCCAATAAATTCAATAAAAATTTTAATAAGCAATGGAGGAAAGTCAGGTTTGAAGGTATTGAATAATTTATGAAAGGGGTATGACAGATGCAGAGAAGAGAAATAAGGATAAGGAAACACGTATCTTGTTTGTCAACTTTGAAGGGAAGATGTTCAAGAAGATCGTAATTGTGCTTTAAACAAAGCAGAAAAGATTGTCAAATTTGTTTTAAGTAAACAAAACTCTAAAGCTAAAATCCAGGATAAAATTATTTTCAAATTTAACTA
Source organism: Noctilio leporinus (assembly GCA_004026585.1). NCBI lineage: Eukaryota > Metazoa > Chordata > Mammalia > Chiroptera > Noctilionidae > Noctilio > Noctilio leporinus. The sequence continues at coordinate 348,289 of PVIW01000777.1, read as the reverse complement.
TTCATTACCTATTTCTTTAGCCTCAGTTTTTCCCTAATACCTATGTCCTAACTTACCAGAAAATCTTTTCTAAACTTGCCCCAATTATCCTTCCATTTTATTCCATCCCTATTTATTCTTCATTACTGTTACCTTTGCACATAAATCTGCATACATGAAATTATTTCCTAATTGTGTTTTTTTAATCTTTACCTATAAGTGAACAGTAGCCTTCATTTACTTGGCATTCATCCAGGAGCAGTTTCTTATTATCTCTTTTTCCTAGAGTTCTCTTGCTCAAGGCACTGGTCACTGATGCATTCTGACTGACTGGCATACCTCACCAGCTTTTAGATGTAGATTATCAATGAAGACAGAAAACCGCACAGTGGTGAGTGAATTTGTTTTCCAGAGCTTTTCTGGCTTGCATGAACACAAGCTTACCCTATTTGTAATATTTCTTACCTTGTACCTTTTAACCCTGGTTGGCAATGGCATCATTGTGATAATTATCAGCATTGACCATCACCTTCACACCCCCATGTACTTTTTTCTTAGTATACTTTCAACTTCAGAAACTATGTACACATTGGACATTGTACCACAGATGCTCGCCAGCCTCGTAGGACAAAGCCAAACCATCTCCTTGGCTGGCTGTGCCACCCAGATGTTCATTTTTATCACTTTGGCCATCAACAACTGCTTTCTACTCACAATAATGGGGTATGACCGATATGTGGCCATCTGCAAACCCTTAAGGTACACAGTCATCATGAACAAGAAAATGCGTGTCCAGCTGGTATGGGGAGCCTGCAGCATTGGGCTGCTTGTGGCCATAATTCAGATTTCCTCTGTGTTTAGGCTGCCCTTTTGTGATAGAGAGGTAGCCCATTATTTCTGTGACATCCGCCCAGTTATGAAACTCTCCTGTGTTGATACCAGTCTCCATGACATAATTAATTTTATCATCAGCTCAGTTGTTATTGTGGTGCCCATGGGTTTGGTCTTCATCTCCTACATCCTCATCATTTCTGCCATCTTCAAGATTGCCTCAACTGAGGGTCGAAAGAAGGCTTTTGCAACTTGTGCTTCTCACCTTACTGTGGTGGTTGTCCACTATGGCTGTGCCTCCATTGCCTACCTCAAGCCCAAGTCAGAGAACACCAGAGATCAGGATCAGCTTATTTCAGTGACCTACACCATTTTTACTCCTCTACTTAATCCTGTGGTGTACACTCTGAGAAACAAGGAAGTCAAGGATGCCCTGCACCGGGCTATTGGCAAAAAGCCTTTTTGCCTAAGCATATAGTCTATCTTTCTCTAGGTATTTTTGTAATCCGAAAAAAATTTAATATGTTTTTTGCATGGATCTGTCCAGTTTTCCTATCATCATATTTTGAACAAACTGTCTTTACATCATTGTATATTTTTTGCCTCCTTTGTCATAGATTAATTGGCTGTATAAGTGTGGTTTTATTTCTGGGTTTTCTGTTCTGTTTCATTGGTCTTTGTGTTTGCTTTTAAGCCAGTTCAATGCCTTTTTGATGACTATAGCCTTGTAGTATAGTTTGATGTCAGGTAGCATGATACCTCCAACTTTGTTTTCCTTTTTCTCAAGATTGCTATAACTATTCAAAGTCTTTTGTGATACCATATAAACTTTGGGATTATTCTAGTTCTGTGAAAAATATAATTGGTATTTTGATAGGGACTGCAATGAATCTATAGATTGCTTTGGGCAATATGGGCAACTTAACACAGTTAATTTTTTCTTTCCATGGTCATGACATATGTTTTCATTTATTTGCATCTTCTTCAATTTCTTTTTTCAATGTCTTATAATTTTCTGAGTATAGGTCTTTACCTAATTGATTAGATTTCTCCTAGTTATTATTTTTGGTACAATTAGAAAAAGGGTTGTTCACTTAATTTCACTTTCTGATAGTTTACTGCCTATGTTTTCTTCCAGGAATTTTCTGGTTTGGGGTTGTACATTTAAGTTTTTAATAAATTTTAAATTTATTCTTTAATAGTATAAGAAATTGATCTAGCAGGATCCAAGATTAATATTTATGAGTCAGTTGCATTTATATAAAGAACTCATACAAAAAATTGATTTAAAAATGGGCAGAGGCCCTGAATAGACATTTCTCCAAAGAGGGCATACAGATGGCAGATAGACATATGAAAAGATGTTCAACCTCAATAATCATCAGAGAAATGTAAATTAGAACCACAATGAGAATTGACCTCACACCTGTTAGAATGGTTATCATTAACAAATCAACAAACAAGTGTTGGTGAAGATGTGGAGAAAAGAGAACCCTTGTGCACTCTTGGTGGATTGCAAATGGTGGAGCCTCTATAGAAAACAGTGTGGAGGTTCCTTGAAAATTAAAATAGAACTGCTTTACAACCCAGCAATTACACTTCTGGATTTTTATCTAAAGAAATATAAAACACCAATTCAGCAAGACATATGCATCCCTATGTTCATTGAAACATTATTTACAATAGTCAAAATGTGCAACCCAAGTGACCATCACTTGATGAATGGATAAAGAAGATGTGGTACATATATAAAATTGAATATCACTTGGCCATGAAAAGAATGAAATCGTATTATTTGTGACAACACGGATGGACCTGGAAGGTATTATACTAAGTAAAATAAGTCAGAGAAAGACAAGTACCATATGATTTCACTTATATGTGAAATATAAAAAATAAATAAATGAAAGAAAACCCCAATAGACACAGAAAACTAACTAATGAATTCTGATGATTGCCAGATAGGAGGAGGGTTAGAGGACTGGGTAAAAAAAATTGGAAGAGTTAAAAGTACAAATTAGGAGTTACAAAATAGTCACTGGGGTGTAATGTACACCACAGAAAATATAGTCAATAATATTTTAATAATTATGTATGGTATCAGGGAAGTATTAGCATCATGAAAGGGAATTACGACATAAGTTACATAAATGTCTAACTACTACACCGTGTATCTAAAATGTAATATTAGATGTTAACTGTCATTGACACATTAAAGAAGAACTGATTCTCTACCAGTAGAGAGTTACAAAACTTGGTGGCAAGGCTGCATTTAAAGAATCAAGTGTTTCCCTGGCTTGAATTTTGGTTTTATCATCACTCTACTAAACCTTTTATTAATCTCATAGGTTCCCACCAGAGGAATGGCCACATGTTGCTCACAAGATAAAAAGCTGATAGCAAATAGTAAGCACAGTGGGCTAAATAATGCCTATTTGAAGTGATGGTTGAAAGAACATCCCAAATGTCAAGTAAATATTGAGCTCTGAAACTTCAGTGAGAATATGGTTGGTGTACATTATGTGTCAGGAACACAGTCAAAGCTACTTATTCCATTATCATTACCTTCTCCCTTGAATGGTGATAAGAAAACAGACCCTGACATTCCACAAGAAATATCAGCTTTAAAAATTCTCACCTCACCTTCCAATTTTGTTGAAGCTAATATTGGAGCGGTCTCTTTGGTGAGGCTTGAATGTTTGCATGTTATTAAGTAACTTGTTACATCGAGCAACTGAATTTCACTGCAGTTATATATGCTTCCTATGGAGTAATGTATATGCTATTCTGTATTTACAAGCGTAGGGGTATCTGAAGATATTTTTGAAATTAAATTTATTAATCCCACCTCTGGGTATCTCAGGTTTGAAAATTAACCCATGATTTTTTTTTCTTCTCTATATGGAACATCAATAGGTACCCATGTCTGGCATTTACCTTCCTCATTTCTACATCAGTGGACTCATTTTCTATCAACAGTTGGGAGCCTAGTTTAAACTCACAGTTTAAACAGTTGTCAAAACAAACCTGGGAATTTCCTATTCCTACGGCCATTGCCTTCTAAAGAGGATAAGTTATTCGTTTGTGAAAAATGTTGAAGACTTTAGGATTATTTGACCTTGAGTAAAAATGAGGCAGAACTTGCCACATGGCTGCCCAATGCATAAAGAGCTAATGTCAAAAAAAAAAAACAAAACAGAACTAATCATAATCTGTATCGGCCGCCCACCAACCTTTTCCTGCTTAAAGACAGTCCAAAGCCGAATTGAAAGATGCAGGGCAAGTGCATGTTGAATGTAGGACTTGGGGATCCTTGATGGTAGAAGGGCCAGGAATGGAAATATTCCTGTTTATAAAGCATTGCCTGAAAATATAAAAGATTTGCCTCCTTGGGGTAGCCCCCGCCAAGAAAACAGCCTGAGAGTGAGTGTGAAGAGGACCGTTAAGAAAGTGTTTCTTTGACTTGACCAGAGTCCCCTGAGAACGCTTCTGAATGTTTTCTGGGAGTTTCAAGGGAAACATTCTTACAACCCTATTTCTGATAACACCCCATTTGAGATTCTGTCTTTGGGAGGACTGCTCAATAGTAACCCATTTCCTGAAAGCCTCTCCTATCATTGACATCATTTTATAGATTGTTGCATTTTTCACGCTGAACCTTATCCTATATGACCTCCCGCACATGTACAGGGCTTCATAAGATTGGCAGCCATATGGAAAGCAGAGTGTTTCCCTCAGTTCCTATAGTTTGATACTATAGAAAATTATGGCATGATTCACCCAAAGTAGTTTGCAACAATAAAGAATATTTAAGGCCTACCTCTGTTTTGTTTTTCTTTCATGTAGTTTACACCATCTTAACAGAACCCACAAAAATGATATAACGCGTTTACTTTCAAGGAGAATGTGGATGATTATCACCAAACACAAATCTTGCCTGGAGAGAGCTAGGATCAAGCCACACCTTGGGCTCAGTCACCACAAAGCTATTTTCTTTGTAACTCAGCACCTGCCAGGAGGTCACCACTGTAACATGGTACGCACACATCTCCTTTAGGGATAGCACATGACCTCACAAACACATATCCTCAGACCTCCCCAATGAAGGATAATTTGCATCAAAATGTCCCCCACCAGAAGTCCACTCTTGTTCCAGGATGATCTTTGCCTATACCCCCACAGAGTACCCTACCCCTTTCTCACATCCTTCCTCTCCATGGGCCTCACATCTATCCTGAAGCAGACTGCCAGTTGGCATTAAAAAAAAGGAAGTGGGGTGGGTCTCAAAAGTGATCACAGCGTTCCCAATGGACAGTGTATACTCGTATTTTGTTGATAAAGGGAAGCAGCGCATTGTCCTTCAACTTAGTGTTATAGGAGAAGAGGCTATATAAGAACCAGTGATGTCTCTGAAGGCTTTTAGGTACAGTGTGAAGTTCTTCAGTGGCTTCCTCATCCTGGGGATCGGGAACACATGGGCTGCAGCTTATTCTTTAGGGGAAATAAACACCATTGTTCTCAAATTTGTAGAAGGAAGAAAGTGTGGTAAAAATCCCATCAGCTCTCCAGCTTGATTCCCTTTCACTGTCGACAATAGACAGTATATTTAGCACACTAGAGCTTACAAGTCACCTGTAAAGATATTTATCTCGGTGATTGGATAACCAAAATGTTGGCATCAGAAGACTTAAAGATGCTCTGTATTAACCCGCACCCCTGCCCATCTTTTCAGATTTGATCTGTGCAGATCAGCAAACACCAATATAGAAAATGAAACACAGTTGATTCATTGAGCATAATGCATAAATTGTGTGGTGTGCTATATAGCAGCATCCACTACTGATTATATTCTGAGATGTCTCCCTTGGGACACTTTGGTTGGGGTTATATATATATATTTATAATGGCTCTTCTTGAACCAGTGCTTGGCTATTCTAGATCAATGCCCATAGTGCAGAGTCTGAAGAATTGAACAGTGTACAAACTACATGAACTTTAATAGTGTCCTCATTTTTCCTTCATTCCCTTTTTGCAGCTCTTGCGTGCCAGTTCAGGGTCAACTTGCCACTGCTTGTTTTCCAATAGCTACAACACCAAGGCCATGGAATTACATATCATTGACTTATTTCCTTTTAAAAGCCATGGGAGAAGAGGGCTTATTTCTTATAAAATCAACTTTTTTTTTTCTTGATTAGGAAAGCAAATATCGTGGTATGTAAATAAAGCAGAGAATAATGGCCAGCTGAAGCTAGGAATACATAGCCTAGAAGTACTATGAAACCCCGAAGAGTGAGTGAGTTTGTTTTATAGAAAAGAATGGAGTAACAATATGAATTCAGAGGCCTGGGGGAGGGGTGGGGAGAGAGACAGAGCAAGCACTTCAGCCAGTACAACAGGTATTAGGAGCATGGAAAAATAAACCATAAATGTATACCCTATGATCCAATTACCTCTTGTGTGTGATTCGTGACATTGTCAGTATACAAATCTGGAGCAAAATAGCAAAATAGCATGATTATCCAGATAGTGGTGCTTTGAATAACTTCTTACTGATTTTAATGTTGATAGAGCAGTGGGTGTCTCAAACTTGAAAAGATGAGCTTGTGCTTAGTGGCAATTATAAAAAGGAAAAAAAAAAAAAAAAAGGTTGCTAGAGCATCAAAATGTTGCTGCTAATAAAAACTAGCTTTCTGTAACATTTAGACACCACAAAGGATCTTTTGCCTTTAACCAATCTCCATCTTCATAACTTTTTCAATGTTTTGTAACTTTTATCCTCCTTTCATAGATGAAGAAATTGAGTATCAGAGTTCACCAACTTTCTAAAGATAATTTAATCTGTCTGGAAGAAACTGGTTCTCTGACTTAAATTCCAGTATTTTTTTAGGGTTTTGTATTTTCCCCCATATGACCTAAACTAAAGGATTGAAATGGATCAGAAAATAAATAACCCAACCTCTGTAATAGCCCCTTTTACTAATTAAATTCATACATCCCTTCCCCCTCCCCCACTTAGAGGAAGGGTAATGATACCCCCATGTACTAAACAAAAACACATCTTTTTTTTTTTTTCCTAGCCTTGGGGCTTCCTTAAACCAGGCATTTCCTTACTCACGAGCACCCGTGGTGGTTTTTAAAATATGTCCAAAAACAATTCTTCTCTCCTCGATTGTGGGCAAACAGTTTCTAATTAATAGAATACAACAAGACTGAAGTTTGTGATTTCTAAGAGTGGATCATGAAAAGACTGTGACCTTTCTGCTGGGCCCTTTCTCTCGCTATCCTGGATCAGTCACTGTTGGAGAAGCCAGCTGCCATGTTGTGGGCTGCTCCATAGAAAAGCCCACAGGGCAAAGATCTCAGGGAAACCCCTGGCAATAGCCACTGGCATAACCGAGTCCCTCATCCCAACAACCTGTAAAGAATAGAATTCTGATGATTGCTATGTGAGTGAGCTTGGGAGCAGATTATTCCTGACTTGAATCTTTTGGATGTGACCTGGACTCAAAATTGGCTGGCTCATCGCCTCTGTGATTTCTGACCCGTAGAAGATGTGAGATAATCAATGTTTGCTGTTTTAAGTTGGTAGGTTTTGAGGGGATTCGTCATGGAGTAATAGATAACATATACTATCCTTCATTCACATGTTCCTCAAATAGCAGCAGAAATAATGACAGCAAAGGCTCTGTTCCCCAGTTCCCCTGGCACTTGGAGAAAACTTCGTAACAAGGTTCTGTGCCTGTCTGACTGTGTCATACCTCCTGAGAGAATGGTAGAAAGCAGGACAACCAGAAGAAGCATCGCCATCATTTTCCTTCAGGTCTTCAGGAGTAGTGGGAGAGATAGCTGCAGTCACATCAATGGGGAGATGCTCATTGTTTGGGGTCTCATGGTTTGGGTGCACAGCCTTCGATCCAGCAACAGAAGACAAATGGTAATAGTCAACTGAACCAGCAATGGTTTAGCAGCAAGTTTGTTTACTTTTTGTTCTTTTGTTTCAGTTGTGGGATTTTCCTTCTCTTTTAACTGTTCAATTTCCTGCTGAACTGTCCTGTTCATGCTCACCTCCACAAAAGGCTCTATGTCCTTGTGATGGGACATTTATATTTTTAAAACTAACTTTTATTTAATTTTTAAATTAAATTTATTGGGGTGACATTGGGTAATAAGATTATATAGGTATCAAGTATTATATAGGTATTATATAGGTATTGCTATAATACATTATCTAAACATGTGTGTGTGTGTGTGTGTGTGTGTATATATATATATAAATTGTGTTGTGCACCACTGAAAGTCCCTTTCATTCTGGTAACCACCAGAGTTTTTGTTTGTTTGTTTTTCTTGTTAGTTCATTTGTTACTTTCAGTTTCTGTATGACATTTTGCATAGCATGATATTCTTTTTAAAATATATTTTATTGATTATGCTGTTACAGTTGTCCCAATTTATCCCATTTTGCTCCCACCTCCACCTGGTATGACTCTTCCCTTCAGCAACCTTCCCCCACCCCCCTTTTAGTTTATGTCCATGATTCATGTATGTGAGTCTTTGGCTTCTTCACTTCCTTTACTATTCTTAACTTCCCTCTGTCTATTTTGTGCCTACCAATTATGCTTCTTCATTCCTGTGTTCTATCAGAATTCAGAAGGAAACCGACCAGACACTGGGGAAGCGCAGGAGTACGATCCTTTATTCACACGCGCCGTCCCAGAGGAGAAGCTGCTCTCCAAATTCTGGGCCCTGAGCTAAGGCAAAAAGCAACTTTTATAGTTGAAGTTTCACTCCCTGGCCTTGCAAGGTTACAGAAACAGACGTAGAAATTAAAGCTAGTTTTTCAGCGCCTTTCTTATCACTCAAGCTGGCTACAGCTGGCTCCCGTCCAGGAGCCAAGGCCGTCACACTCAAGCTGCCTGCTGCCCAAGAGCCAAGGCCATTAACCCTTTACACCCCCCTTACACTGTACCTTTCCCCCAATTCTTCCCCTTTCACCTTCCCTCTGATAATCTTCCATATGATCTCCGTATCTATGATTCTGTTCCTGTTCTAGTTGTTTGTTTAGTTTGTTTTTGTTTTTTAGATTCCGTTGGTGATAGTTGTGAACTTTTTATTTTACTGTTCATTGTTTTTGATCTTCTTCTTTTTTCCCCTTAAAGCAGTCCCTTTAACATTTCATGTAATAAGGGCTTGGTGAGAATGAACTCTTTTAGGTTTATCTTGTCTGCAAAGCACTTTACCTGCCCTGCCCTTCCATTTTAAATGATAGCTTTGCTGAATAGGATAATTTTGGTTGTAGATTTTTGCTTTTCATCACTTTGAATACTTCTTGCCAGACCCTTCTTACCTGCAAAGTTCCTTTTGAGAATTAGCTGATAGTCTAATGGGAACTCCTGTTTTTCTCTTGATATTTTAAAATTTTTTCTCTTTCTCTTTAATCTTTGGTATTTTAATTATGATGTGTCTTGGTGTGGTCTTCTTTGGGCCCCACTTGTTTGAGACTCTGTCTATTTCCTGGACTTGTTTGTCTATTTCCTTCACCAAATTAGGAAAGTTTTATTTTTCATTATTTTGCAAGTAAGTTTTTCTTTATTTCTCTTCCTGTTCTTCTGGCACCCCTATGATTTGAATGTTGGTACATTTAAAGTTGTCCCAGAGGTTCCTAATCCTCTCAATTTTTTTCAATTCTTGTTTTTTCTTTCTGTTTTGGGTGAATGTCTATTTCTCCCTTTTGTTCAAAATTGTTGTTTTGAATCACAGCTTCCTCCCCTTCACTGTTGGTTCCTTGTATATTTTTCTTCATTTCACTTTGTAAACCTTCACTTCTTCCTTTATTTTGTGGCTATACTCAATTATTTCTCTGAGCATCCTAATCACCAGTTTTGTTTTTTCTTAAATTTTATTGTATTGCATTCATCTATCACCAGTGTTTTGGACACTGCATCTCACCAGTGTTTTGAACTCTGCGTCTGTTAAGTTGGTTACCTCCTTTTCACTTCTTTATTTTTTCTGGAGTTTTGGTCTATTATTTTATTTGGGCCATACTTCTTAGTCTCCTCAATTTGACAGCCTACCCATGTTTGCTTCTGTGTCTTAGGTAGAGCTGTCACGTCACACTTGTTATGTTGTACGGGGTAGAGGCTTAGGTATTGGTCTATGCCAGGCTGGTCTATGCCAGGCAGACCATTTCACTGCTTTGTGGTGCTGTATGTGGGGGAGGTGTCAGAGAGGGAACAAAGCCTCTTGCTTAGCTCCCACCCCTTTTTAAATCACTTCACCAACTTCCTATGTGTGACTGGCAACCCTCTAGCTGTTGCCCTGGTGATGGTTCCCAGATTGGGTAGGTTGCATACATTCTAGGACTGTGGGGACGATCTAAATTGACTCTCCTGTGAGATGAATAATTTCTTCTGCCACCTTAACCCTCAATGGCTTTCACAGACAGAAGCTATGAGGCTTTATTTCTGATGCTGGAAACTCGAGCTACGTGGCCTAGCCTGGGGCTGGGATGCACACCACATGTCCCTCCTGGTTTTTATCCATGACACTTGAATGTGGACCCACTTGTTCCACAGCCACCACTACCTCACCTCCACCACACTGCACCCCCTCCACCCCAGCTCCCCATCTCTGCTCCTCCTACCCATCTGGATGATTATTTTCTCTTTTTCTTTCTCCCTTCTTCTCTCTCTAAATATAAATAAATAATTTTAATTTAAAAATTTTCTAAGGAATATATTAAATAATTTTTTCACAGTGTATTCTGTGTATTATAAAATAAATATTTCCCATAAAACATTTTAATTTAAATAGACATATTATAACAAAAGTTGATATTGTAAGTTAATTTTGTTCAATTCTTTAATAATACCCATAATACATATCTAAAAAGATAAATTTGACTTATCCACATTTAATAAATGCTCCATATTATTTAATTAAAATAATTATGAAAGAATATAATTTATGGGAAGATTCCAATGCCATTTTAAAAACCACAATTTGCTCAGGGATAAAAATGTATGCATTTTAAAAAGATTGAAATTTAACACCCTTTTTTTGCTGCATCAGAAGTTTTAAAAAGTATTATTGGTGATTTGATTTGTTTCTGATGTTTAAAGTCTTTAAACTATCACATACATACACATACTTTCATAAATAATATTTATACTTAGTCTCCAAGTACTTATTTTTTTAAATACTTATTTTTTAGCATTTCATTAAGTGCTAAAGACATCTAGAATACAGATATATTAAAGGATATATGCCCTGGCTGGTGGCTCAGTGGATAAGGCACTGGCCTGCGAACCCAAAGGTTGCTGGTTCGATTACCAGCCAGGGCACATAACCAGGTTGCAAGCCAGGTCTCCAGCCAGGTCCCCAGCTGGAGGCAGGTGAAAGGCAACCATACATTGATGTCTCTCTCCCTCTCTGTCTCTCTCCCTTCCTATCTCTCTAAAAATAATAAAAATAAATAAAATCTTTAAAAAATAATAAATAGAAATAAAACTTATAAAAAAGGATATATATTAGATTAATAACGGAAGGATATAGCCATAGGCAGTAAAATGCCAGTAGTCTCAAACAGGCTTCCTAGGCCCAGAGGACAATCCAAAAAGAGAAGAAAGTGGTCTCCTAACACTGAAGGTCACATCACAAAGACAGAAAGTCAAAGCAGATCAATCTAAGAAACAGAAACAAAAAGAAGAGTCACCTAAAATGGGGAGACAGAAAAACAGTGCTCCATGAAAGGAAAGGAGGAATCCCTAGAAAGAATGATAAATTAAATAGAGGCAAGCAAACTATCAGACATGGAATACAAAATAATGGTTATAAAGATGCTCAATGAACTCAGCAAGCTCAGGAAAAACTACAAAGAACTCCAGGGAAGCTATAAGGAACTTAGTATGAACTACACTGGCATTAAAAAGGACATAGAAAATGTCAATAAGAGCCAAGAGGATATTAGGAATATAATTTCTGAATTGAGAAACACAGTAGAAGGAATCTAAAGTAGTCTATCTGAAGCAGAGGAAGAGATCAATGAACTGGAGGCCAATTTAGAAAAAATTCTCAGACAGTGCAACAAAAGGAAAAAAGGCTGAAAAAAAATATAAAGAGAGAGGTAGGACAACATGAAACAATAATGTTGATATCCTGGAGATACCAGAAAGAGAAGAAGAGGAGTAAGAGATAGAAAACCTGTTTGAAACAACAATGGCAGAAAAATTACCTAACTTGATGAAAGAAAAATGTCACACAAGTCTAGGAAGCACAGAGGGTCCCTATGAAGATGAACTCAAAGAGACCCACTCCAAGACACATCATAATTAAAATGGCAAAACTCAAAGACAAAGAGAAAATCCTTAAGGCAGCAACAGATAAATTGCTTATAACATAGAAGAGAGCATCAATAAGGCTTTCAGCTGATTTCTCAACAGAAGCACTACAAGCCAGAAGAGAATGGCAAAAAATATTCCAAGTAATGAAAAACAAATGCCTGGAACCAGGACTACTCTAACAAGCAAGACTCTCATTTAATAGATAGAAAATGAAGAAAGGGGAAAAAGTATTTCAGGCAGATTAATATGAGAAGAAAACTGGGGTAGTGATACTATGTCACCCAAAATAGATTTCACAACAAAGGCCATAAAAAGAGAGAAAGAAGGATATTTCATAATACTTAAGGGAACAGTACATTAAGAAGATATAACGTTTGTAAACATATATACACCCAACATAGGAGCACCCAAATATATAATGGAAATATTGGAGGACTTCAGGAAGTATATCAACAGCAACATATTCACAGTAGGATATTTCAACATGCCATTGTCAACAGTGGACAGATCTTCCAAGCGAAGATACACCAAGAATAATGTGGTATCAAACAACTCTAGATCACATGGATTTAATTGAATCTGTTACCTCAAAGAAGCAAAATATACATTCTTTTCAAATGCACTTGGAACATATCAAAGATAGACCACATGGCAGGACACACACAAGAAAATCACCAAATTTAGGAAAATTCAAATTATATCAAGTATCTTCTCATATCATAACAGCTTAAAACTAGAAACCAACCTCAAGGGAAAACTCTCAAAACCATTAAAAATTCACGGAGATTAAATAACATACTATTAAACAATTAATGGGTTAATGATCAGAGCAAGAAAGAAATCAAAAAAATTTCTGGAAACAAATGAAAATGAACACATAACAGCCCCAAACCTATGGACCACAGTGAAGGCAGTCTTGAGAAGAAAGTGCATAGCAATACATGCCTACCTAATAAGAAAAAAAGAATTTCAAATAACAACATAACCCTACATCTATAAGAACTAGAAGAACAACAAACAAAGCCCAGAGTGATTAGAACAAAAGAATTAAGTACCATAGAGACTAAAAGGATAATTCAAAAAATCAATAAATCCAGAGGCTGGTTGTTTAAAAAAGATAAACAAAATTGACAAGCCTTTAATCAGTCTCATCAAGAAAAAAAGAGAGAGGGTCCAAATAAATAAAATTAGAAATGGAAGAGGAGAAATCACAACTGACACCACAGAAGTACAAAGGATTATAAGAAATTACTATGCATAACTATATAATAAAAAATTTTGACAAGGGTGAATGGAAAAATTTCTGGAAACTTCTTCCAAAACTGAATCAAGAAGAAACAGAAAGCCTGAACAGACCACTAACAACTAGTGAAATTAAAGCAATAATCAAAAAACTCGTAACAAACAAAAGCCCTCAACTGAATGGCTACACTAGTGAATTTTACCAAACATTTAGGAAAGACCCAACTCCTATCTGTCTCAATTTATTTCAACAAATCCCAGAAGAGGGAAGACCTCTAAACTTTTCCTATGAGGTCAGTGTTATCCTAATTCCAAAACCAGGTCAAAACATAACAAAGAAAAAAAACTACAGGACAACATTGCTGATAAACATAGGTGCTAAAATCCTCAACAAAATATTGGCAAACTAGATTGAGCAACACATTAAAAAGATCATACCCCATTATCAAGTGGGATTCACCCCAGGGATGCAAGGATGGTATAATATTCACAAATCAATAAATGTAATACACCACATAGATAAAATGAAAGACAGTAACCATATGATCACATTAAAAGATTCTAAAAAAGCATTTGATAAAGTACAGCACCCATTTATGATAAAAATGCTCAGGAAAGTGGGAATAGAGTGAACATACTTCAACATAATAAAGACCATATATGAGAAACCTGCAGCCAACTTCATACTGAATGAGCAAACACTAAAATCTTTCCCCTTAAAATCAGAAAAAAGACAAGGGTGTCCACTCTCTACACTTGTATTCAACATCATTTTGGAAGTTCTAGCCATAGCAGTCAGACAAGAACAAGGAATCAAAGGCATCCAAATTGGAAAGGAGGAAATAAAACAGCCATTATTTGCAGATGACATGATAGTGTATAGACTTCACCAAAAAATTACTTGACCTAATAAGTGAATTTGGAAAAATAGTGGGGTATAATGTCAGTATCCAGAAATTGAAGGCATTTTTGTACACCAACAATGAAACATCAGATAGAGAAACTCGAAAAAAATATCATTTACTATAGCAATAAAAAGAAAGCACCTAGGAATAAACTTACCAAGGAAGTAAAAGGCCTGTACATGGAAAACTACAGAAAACTGGATAAAGAAATAAAAGAAGATACAAAAAAATGGAAGCATATACCATGTTCATGGATGGGAAGAATCAACATCATTAAAATGTTCATACTACCCAAGTTAATCTATACAGTCAATGCAATCCCTAATAAAATAACAATGACATATTTTACAGATCTATATAACAAATACTTCAAAAATTTATATGGAACCAAAAAGGACCACAAATATCTCAGCAATTTTGAGAAAGAAGAACAAAGAAAGCTGAATCACAATGTCAGATATAAACCTATATTATAAAGACCACTGTAATCAAAACAGTCTGGTACTAGCATAAGAACAGGCATATAGATCAATGGAACAGAATAGAGACCAGAAATAAACTCAGGTCTCTATACTCAATTAATATTTGACAAAGGGGGAAGGAGCATAAAATGGAGTAAAAATGGCTCTTCAACAAATGGTGTTGGGAGAACTGGACAGGAATGTGCAAAAAATGAAACTAGACCACCAACTTACACTATACACCAGAATAACCTCAAGATGGGTAAAAGACTTAAACATAAGCCATGACACCATAAACATCCTAGAGGAAAACATAGGCACTAAAATTTCAAATATCCAACGCAGCAATATTTTCAGCAATAAATCTCCTAGGGCAATAGAAAAAAATTTAAAATAATTAAAAAATGGGACTACATCAAGCTAAAAAAATTCTGCTCAGTGAAGAAAAGTCAGCAAAAGAAAAAATCAGTCAACCATATGGGAAAACATGTTTGCCAACGATACATCAGGCAAAGTTTTGATCTCCAAAATATATAAACTTATATGACTCAACATCAGGAAGGTAGACAATCTAATTTAAAATTAGGCTAAAGACCTGAACAAACACTTCTCCAAGGAGGACATACAGACAGTCCATAGGCATGTAAAAAAGTGCTCAACATCACTAGTCATCAGAGATGCAAATTAAAACCACAATGAGATACCACCTCACACCTGTCAGAATGGCCATCATTAATTAACAAACAAGTGCTGGAAAGGATGTGGAGAAAAGGGAACCCTGGTGCACTGCTGGTGGGGATGCAAACTGGTGCAGCCACTGTGGAAAGAAGTATGAAATTTTCTCAAAAAACTAAAAGTGGAACTGCCTTTTGATCCAGCAATTTCACTGCTAAGATTATACCTGAAGAATCTTGAAATACCAATTGTGAAGAACCTATGCACCCCTATGTTCATAGCAGTACTATTTATTATAATAGCCAAGTCCTGGAAACAGCTTAAGTGCCCATCAGTGGGTGAGTGGATTAAAAAACTTGGTACACTTACACAATGGAATACTACACAGCAGAAATAAAGAAGGAACTCCTACCTTTTGTGACAGCATGTTTGGGACTGGAGAGTATTATGCTTAGTGAAATAAGCTAGGCAGTGAAAGACAAACACCATATGATCTCACCTAATACAAAAAGTTAATGAAAAAAACAAAACAAAACAAAAACCAAAAACAAATGAGCAAAATAGAACCAGAAGCATGGAAACAAGGTACAGTCTGACAGTGACCAGAGTGGTGGGGGTGGGCATGGCAGGAGGAGAGAAAGAAGTAGAAAGACCTAGCTAAGAAACTAGTATGAATGTCCCATGGACGTGGACAACAGGGTGGGGATTGACTGTGGGAGGGTTGGGGTGGTTGGGGCAGGGGAGAGCAATAGAGATAAATGGGGCAATGTAATAGAACAATAAAAAAATTTTAAAAACGTCATACACCCTGGTCAAGTGGGATTTATTCTTGTTAGGCAAGGGTGGTTCAATATCCACAAATAAATTAACATGATACACCAGGTGAACAAAATTAAGATAACATCAAATGATCATATGAATAGATGCAGAAAAATCATTTGACAAAACCCAGAATCCATTTTTTAATAAAAACTGTCAGCAAAGTGGCGGTAGAAGGAGCAAACATTCCTCAACATAATAAAGACCATATACTGTATGAGAAACCACAGCTAACATACTCAATTGGGAAAAATTAAAAGGGTTTCCCTTAAGATCAGGAAAAAGACATAGTTATCTACTTTCTCCACTTTAGAAGTTTATATAATATTTATTAGATTGGGGCTGCTTGGACAATCATTATAAATTAATTTTAAAAGTAGAAAACATAAATTTAAGATAATAGTTTATGTTTATAAATGTATTAATGTATAACCATATAAGGAAATAATACACATGTAATCAGTGGAGTACTAACCTCTGAAGAAGGAGGGAGTAAGGAAGGGGAAAGGGTGGATGTGAGTTTCTGATTGTATTCATAAATATTATTACTTAAAAAAAAGAAATTAAAAACAATTATGACAAAGTGGCATGACAAATGCATGGTAATTGATGTGTAATTTACCTACACTTTTGTAATTATCAAATTTTTGTAATTATTATTTTTAAAGATACTCCAGGTGAGTTTTTAGTGATTTTTTTTGCTTATCATTAACATGTTATATTGTTATATTTCAACATAAATGTTCATTATGATCCATAACTTTAGCCAATGACTTATTATAGTTACAAATAAAATAAATGTATGATTAAGAAAAAAAACATAAAATGCTATAATGGTCAAAACCACCAACTTGTTTTGCAGTGATAAACTCCTGGAGTGGTTGAGTCATGAGCAGCCTCTTCTGATTTCCACTATCAGACCTGCTCAATTGGCTTCCACTATTGGTTCTATTTAAAAGAAAGCATCATCAAGAAATGGAGGACCTCCCCTCTCCTTCCTCACCCTGGCTTCCATTTCAAGCTGACCTATATTGTACATGATTTCAGTTTTCTAGTGAGATACCAGTACTTCATATTTTCATATTGTCCCAAGACCTGAACGCAGATAGTAAATATTGCATAGGTTGTACCCTCAGGAAAACATAGAGTCTAGTTCCTTGTCTGGCATGTTAAAATAAAAAATGGGAAGTACAAGAAATGGTGTAACCAAGCAAACCAGGGTGTGGCCAAGTGGCACCTTGATACATGACCCAACAATTAGTTTTGAAGGAAACAGGTTTTTATGAATAGGGTTCCAACATCAAGGCAACATATAGCTAAGTCCTGGTTTCCTCAGCTACGGTTTTGGCAAGCTCAGATGGAACGAAGGGAAACTGTAGTCAAGTTCCAGCCACATGAGGAAGACCCATCCCTGGAGCATGAATGTGAGGACTTCTCAATCTCAGGGAAGAGCCCTGCACCCCAGTTAAGGAGCAAGTCACCAGAAATGCCAGAATGGTGGAAGGAAATAGGTTTGGGGAGGAAGGCTCTGTGAGATGAACCTGCATGCATGTTGAGGGTCAGACACTAGGTCAGGAGGGCATGTCACCATTTGGGGTAGGACTTGCGAGTGCTCCACTATGGAGGATGAGTCA
This sequence comes from Noctilio leporinus, assembly GCA_004026585.1. Taxonomy (NCBI): domain Eukaryota; kingdom Metazoa; phylum Chordata; class Mammalia; order Chiroptera; family Noctilionidae; genus Noctilio; species Noctilio leporinus. The sequence continues at coordinate 330,404 of PVIW01000777.1, read as the reverse complement.
CGTGAGCATGCTACCATCTTGTGAGTAGCATGTGAGTGCTCCACCACCTTGCATGTGGCAGGTCAGTGCCACATCTTGGACCCAGGCAAGGAGATAGGCTAGGCATGCTATTCAGGTTATGTGCTGCATGAGCACTGCACTATTTGGGTTACCTGCGCAACTTCATTCTGATAGTGATGGCTCTGATCCTGAAGGCCATGAACTGGTGTTCAGTAGGGACAGCCCTGGTTCTGAGGGCCATAAAACAGCATCCAAATGGTGCCATTTGAGCTTGCAACTGGGGTTCAAGGATGACAATTCAAGCTCTGTATGCTATGATCCAGCATCCAATGGGGATCACTCTGAAAGTGATAGATAAACTTGTAATGAGCAAAGTTGTGCAACATGATTAGTATTTTCCCTAAATGTTGTACGTATTGCTTATTCTTGCCTTATGCTCCAAGTCTAGAGGGGATATTCCTAAACCACAAATTTGAAGGGGCCTCCCATAAACTATTTCAAAAGAGCTCAATTTAAGCTCAATTTATGCTATCAAATTTTTTTTTTTTTTTTTTTTTTTTTGCTATATAAGTAAATGAGATAATGACTAAGAAAAAAAATATGCAGGAGAATGAACCAAGAGATTAAGAGAAAGACACCTGACAATGTGTCTCTTGTCATTTGAGCCTCTGGATCCAGGCTCATCTACTGTGGATTTTTTGAGTTATATAAATAATTACACTCTTTTACTTAGTTTTTGTATCTAATTCAGGTTAAATTTCTGTCACTTATAACCAAAATGTTGTAAGTAATGCATAACCTTCATCCTACCTATTTCTGGTCTTGTTCTTTTATGTACTTGAGCATTTTCAACATGGCTTCCCCATACAAGTATCTGTGGCATTGAATAAAAGTAAATGAAACTAACAATGGCTTACTGTTTGTTCGTATATAAAAGCATTTATTACATCCTTTGTTGTTTAATTAATTTATTTGCAATGTCAATTATTATCCTCATGGTTATGAATGAGAAAATTTTTGCTCATGAAGTTGAAATATCTGTCTTTTCCAAGATCATACAGCTAGTAGTAGTTAGTGGGCAACTGAAGCAGAATTTGGATCTTGAAAGGACTGACTCTAAAACCTAACTTTCAGAAACAAAACTGTCAAAACAACAACACTAAAACATTTTTTTTTTCAGATGCCTTAGATCTAATTGCTTTTCTCTTCATGGTTCCATGATTCTTTTTGCCCACCATGTCTCTCAATTTAATTTTCTCAAAGAGATTATTGATCTTGCCCTCGTGTGTAAAAACCATTTAGTTTAATAGTTAATAGTTTTCGGGTTTGCCTTTTATACTTGTTAGCACTTTCAAGATTCTTTTTAGTATCCTCAGAACCAAGCATAGTCCCTGGCACCTGATAAGCACTCTAGGCTACAGACCTATCAGCACATGTTTGAGAATTATTTGGGCCATTGACTCTTGCTTCTCTGTAAACTAGCTCCTTCAGCATGTGAAAATAATGACTGTGGTCTCCGCCTTGAGTGTTCTCTTTTCTAGAGTAAACTTTCCTAGTCCTTTTAGTTCTTACTGACACATGTTCTAGTTAAGGAGGGTTTAGGCCATTGTAGTCTTATAAGTATGAAGATCCACTTTCTCAGGAAGGTTAATTTGGTATTTGTTTACATAATACCTAAGAAAGGGATTGGGTAGGAAGCAAGAAGACAAGTGATGTTCTTTCACATTAGCAAATTCTGAGTGTATCATAGCCCTTATCATGATGTATGACATTAATTTATTTGCTTATATGCACAATTAGACTGTAAATTCCATGTGAGTAGAGATGCTATCTGTCTTGTTCATTAATTTTTTGGAAGGCCCAGCACAAAGCATGTGACCCTGGGCCTGGTAATAAACATGTACATAGATTTTAATGTCAGACAAGTGGGGTTCAAATATCGGGACAAATATAGATAGGCTCTATGACCTTGGCAAGCCACCTAATTTCCATAGCTCTTGATTTCCTTATCTTTAACTGAATATAATAATAATTCCTATTTCATAGTCATTGTGAAGATCAAATTACATAATATAAACATAGAAAATGTTTAGCATAATGACTGGCACATAGTAAGCACTCAAAAATGCTCTTGCTGTCATTGTTGTTAATATAGAAGGCTTCGATAAGTATTTAAAAAATGAATCAGTTTTATGGTTCCAGACTCTCACTATTTCTATCCCTAAACTCTCCATATACCAGTTTCATAACATTCCTCACATTTAACCAACATTTCAAATAGGATGAAACCAATGAAGTATCGTGAAGACTGGCTACCTTCTTTTTGCATTGTTGTTTTTCTCATCTAATCAGAAGTCGACTTATATTGTGTTTGCCAGACCCTTAAACCTTTATCAAACACATGCCATTTATCACCTTTCTGGGAAATCTGGAGTAGAAATAGTGGGCATAACAGGTTCCAGCAGTTAAACTGATAGCTTTGTCTTGAAAATGAGGCGTGGACTTGAGAGCAAGGGAGAAAAGACATCCTCTCCTCAGTCATCCAGGGAAGCAAAGAAAATAACTCTGGAATTGGGGCTGGGTGGGTGGGGGAGAAAAACAGTTAAAACTAGAATGAAGGTCGCCCTGATCCAGCAGCTCAATTGGTTAGAGCGTCATCCTACTCTGCTAAGGTTGCAGGTTCCATCTCAGGTCAGGACACATACAAGGATCAACCAATTAAAAAAAAAAAGAATCAACAAATAAATGCACAAATAAGTGGGACATCAAATCCATGTCTCTCTGACTCTCTGTTCCTGTCTCTCTCTGTCTCTGTCTCTCTCTGTGCCTTCCTCTCTCTGTCAAATCAATTTTTTAAAAAACAGGACAGAGCCCTGGTTGGTGGCACAGTGGATAAGGTGTCGGCCTGTGAACCAAAAGGTTGCTGGTTCGATTCCCAGCCAGGGCACATAACCAGGTTGCAAGCCAGGTCTCCAGCCAGGTCTGTAGCTGGAGACAGGTGAAGGGCAACCCATACATTGATGTTTCTCTCCCTTTCTTCCTCTCTCCCTTCCCCTCTCTCTGGAAATAACAAAATATTTAAAAATAAATAAATATACATGCAAATCTTAAAAAAAAAAAAAGAAAAGAAAACAGGACAGGGTAGAGATGACAATGAAGACTTGCTTTATGTGTCAGCAAATGCCAAGCTTAAGTAACAAAACTGTACTTGTAATTATCTGCTCAGATGCAGTCTGTATCCTGAGAGCTTTGTATATTGCAATGAAGTGTATGTCTTTGAATCAACTGTAGGGGAGAAGAAGAGCAGAAGAAGTGAGTGGGAAAGGATGTAGATTCTGGAGCATTATTTTTGGAGAAACTGCTATTTCCTGCCTTTTGTGGTGTCATTGGAAATGTACTTGACAGCCAGTGGCCACAGAGCCTGCTACTTGGGTGCTGCTCTGGGCGCCTGCTTTATCACATGTTCACAAAAGATCATGTGCTTTCACCAGTCCAGATGGACACCACCTGTTTTTGTGCCAGCGTCCTGAAACTGAGGGCAGTTAGCAGTCACCAAGGGATTATATTCTGACTAAATCATAGCTGTGGGTCTCAGCCTTGCCATTGAACTAAAAGCAGTTTTTATGCCCTTGACTCTGCTCTTTCTGTGTGGAGAGGAGACCACAGCTCAGGGACTTGTGGGAAAAAAGTCCAGTACTTCCCTGTTCTGAGGCACATCTGGGGCCTCCAGGTCCAGTCCAGAAAACGGGCTTGGTCTTCTTTTGAACAAATCCTTCTCAGGGCCTGGTACCTTGAAAATGCTTAATAAATGTTTGTTTAAAGAGATGATGTGATAATTAATTAATTATTTAAATGATTGCTCTAAGCTTAATTTTTGGCTTTTGTAAGGAAGATTTAGGTCTATATTAACTCTAACCCACCCAAAGATAAAGTTCTCTTCTTTCCCCAAAACTCATTTTGAGAAAATAGAAAATGATATTTAGAAATCCCAGAGCTTTGGGTGACCCAGTTTTATCTTCAGGTTGCATAAAAAGAAACTCTAAAAACAGAAAATAAGCAAATTTAGAAAAAAAAAATTGATCTTTATTTCACTCTCTCAAAGAACATTTAAGGAAATCCCCTTCAAAATCCACATTTCTGGGACAGAGCAAGCATTTTATAAACAGCAGTTTTGCTTATGTTTTTATTACTATTTTTTGTATAGTATTGTTTCATTTTACATTCCCTTCCCCAGATTTCCACCTCTACTGACTCTGTGCTGGGACCCTACTTTCCTTTAGTGAGAGCTTCTGTAAAAGCCTACTTCTTATCAGAATCACACAGAAAGCCATTATCAGACAGGAACACAGTTTAAACTACTTTATCAGATAGGCTTTAATCACTGAACAAAGATCAAAGTAGTGTAAGAACGAAACTCAGTAAGTAGGAGATGATTCCCTGGCCCCCAAAGTGAAGAACATTCAAAGAGGTACTTGGAAGAGTTCAAATTCCCCAGTCTAAGAAAATTCCTTGAATGACTGTAATAAGAAAACAATTTATCCATAGTGAATAGTTTCTTCTTATACTGTGAATATAAAAGACGATAAATTTGTAGTCTTCCTATGCAATAAATTAAGTGATATAACCCAATTATATCTTCTATATGAAGTATTACAAGTGAAGAGTGTATGTCTCTACCATTGACTTAGAAAAACAGTTGAATTATTCAATTATTGATAAATACACCTTGGCAATTATTGATAAATACAGAAATGCTGTAGCATTAGCTTTTGAGAATATCCCAGTCTTTTCATTTTGAATTCTATAATCACCAAATAGTTTGATGTTCTCTACTTTGCTAGCTGTGTGACCTTAGCCAAGTTACTTAAATGTCTGGGCATATCTTTAAACATTCAATGAAAAGGCTACTATAGATAATCACTACAGGGCTTTCAGATGCTAAGAGTTTGTGTAAGTATCATTTATAATTTTATCTTCTAAGTAGAGCAACCCACCAAGAATAAAGTATAAGAGGACTAGCTACAATTCACAAGATTTATGTAAAAATGTACCAAGAACTGAACAATATATAGTAGGTGCCCTAAAACATGTCATAGCTTCTTAAAGTTTTGGACAGATAAGACATAGTCATGAAGAAATTAGACCAAAAGAGAGAAAGGAAATAATATAAAAGAATGGTAGCGGTCCTTAAATTAGAAGGCTTTTCCAAAAATTCATTTTAAGTTAATTATTTCAAATTTAAAGTACATTTACCAATGGAAACATGGTCATAATTATGATCTGTTCCCAATATTGGTCCACAATATATTTTTAGAAAAGCCAAAGATGGAAAGTGCTTCAGAATTTATCTGGTCAAATCCTCTCATTTTATGGAAGATATAGTGTGAGTTTCTCAACATCACACAGTAAGTGAACTGAAACTAGAATCTTAATCTCTTGCCTCCCTATGAAGCATACATTTTAATGACAGTACCAACAATAGAAAAAGCAATCATCATGACAATGAAGTGTATTTATATAAATATTTATGAAATACCTGTTATATAGCAAACACTGGACAGATTCCCTTCTGGAAGGATTGTCCCTAGCAAGTGCTACTTGTAGGCAGCCTGCCCTCTTGTCCCCCTGCCCTTGCTTTCCCTGACCTAGTATTCTGATTCTACAAACCATTATGTCAGGGACTCAGACAACTCTATCTTGGCACCTCTTGCTTGTGTCTTCCTCAGGTTCTTTCATCTCTTCTCTCGACTATTCTCCAACAAGGCATGATTCCACCTCCCTTACAATAATAGGGATGTTGGCCTGTCAGGGTCCAGATATTTCCCCCAAAGCCTATTCATAAGCCGTCTACAGGTACCTGGCAATTTGTCTTGTCCAGTCTTTAAACCCAAAGGTATTTATTTTATGTGACAATAGGATCTCTCTAATTAAAAGAAATTGATGACATTTGCAACAGGGAGTTTTGCTAAGCTTTAAGACTTAGTTCAGCTTCACGGTTGATCCAAAGCCACTCTGACCCGCAGCTTTTCCCCCACTGCCCTCTGGCTATTAAACTAGGGGCCTCTCCTTGGTGCCCCATAATAGGCAGAGCAATATCTCTGTCACTGCACTCATTGTGCTGTGTTGCAATGATCTGTTTATATTTCTGTCCCCATCATGCCTATGTGTTTCTGAGAACCGTGGCTGTCTTATTCACATTTTCATTCTTTATCCTAACAACAGTGCCTGAAACACAGGAGAGAGTCAATATATGATTATTATTGTTTTACTGCAATAATTTACCCTTTTTGATATCTGAAGTAAAGCAGAGAGCTGACATCTGCCCACAAGAAGCTTATATCCAGTTTAACCTGGATTATTACTGCTATGAATAGTGCCATCTTTTTCTAGTATGAGGGGTAGGTGAAGCACCAAGAATTGCTATCCAGAAGAAAGACATATAGCAACATGTCAGGTTCCACCTGGGAAAACACGGGGACTTGGAGTGCCGCGTGGGCCAGGCTAAACCTCTTAAGTCCCCACTGGAAAACCAGGAATGCTGGATACATACATGTTTCCATGTTAAAACCAGCAGCCCTGGGGGAGGGGGTCTAGGTTATGGGAAAATACTTTAGTTACTGTGAAGTCAGGCCTGTTCTCTCACCTTGTCTAATTCTTTGTTGTATCAACTGCGGAAGCTTTTTAAATTTGAATGCCCATCCTGACCTGAGTGAGATCTCTTTGCTCCTTCCATTGTTTTTTCCTTTTCCCTGTAATTAGGATTATTTAGCATTGATTGACAAGCTACATGCCTTCAAGTTTACCCCTTTCAATAAAAGACCTTTGGGAACAAAGAACTGGGCCTTTGGCCTCAAGCCACTTTTTTGGGGACGGTTTTATTTCATCAGAGGCACTGGGGTCAGGGTCCCCCACAGAAATATATTTAGTAAACCAACAACCAATAACTCAGATCAGCTGAATGGCCAGCTGTGATGATTTAGCATTGGCCAAAGACTTATGATAAAAGTCTACCCAAAGCCTAGGCATTATACATTTTCTTCAGAGTTATGAATGGGCTAAGCACTTTGTGGAGGGTAGTAAGTACTGTGACCACAGAGCATAGAATCAGATCCCATAGAAGTGTTTAATAGCTACTTCTTTCAAAGTAGCTCCGTGCTGGGGAAACATCCTAAATTCTAGATGAGAATTGATTTAAAAAAAAATCTTCCAAAATATATAAAGAATTTATGCGACTCAACACCAGGGAGACAAACAGCCCAATTAAAAAATGGGCAAAAGACTTGAACAAACATCTCTATGAAGAGGATATACAAAGGGCCCAAGGGCATGTGAAAGAATGCTCAACATTGCTAGCCATCAGAGAGATGCAAATTAAAACCACAATAAGATACCACCTCACACCTGTCAGAATGGCAATCATCAACAAATCAACAAACAAATGCTGGTGAGGATGTGGAGAAAAGGGAACCCTGGTGCACTGCTGGTGGGGATGCAAACTGGTGCAGCCACGGTGGAAAGTAGCATGAAATTTTCTCAAAAAACTAAAAGTGGAACTGCCTTTTGACCCAGCAATTTCACTGCTAAGATTATACCTGAAGAATCTTGAAATACCAATTGTGAAGAACCTATGCACCCCTATGTTCATAGCAGTACTATTTATAATAGCCAAGTCCTGGAAACAGCTTAAGTGCCCATCAGTGGGTGAGTGGATTAAAAAACTTTGCTACACTTACACAATGGAATACTACACAGCAGAAATAAAGAAGGAACTCCTACCGTTTGCAACAACATGGATGGAACGGGAGAGTATTATGCTTAGTGAAATAAGCCAGCTGGTGAAAGACAAATACCATACGATCTCACCCATTACAGGACACTAATGAACAAAACAAACAAATAAGCAAAACGGAACCAGAGACATGAATACTCCCTTCAGCGTGCCGAGGGGAGGGGGGAGAAGGAGGCAAAGAAGGGGAGCAGTTTAGTCAAGGAACTAGCATTGATGACCTATGGACATGGACAACAGGTGGGATTGACTGTAGGTGGGGAATGGGAGGGTGGGGAAAGGGAGAGCTGGGGGGAAATGGGATGAATGTAATATAACAACAATAACATTAAATTAGAAAAAGAAACCATGTGTGTAACAAAAACTCAGACAAACACACACACACACACAAATCTATGAGAGTCCTGGGAGCGCATAAAGGATGTTTAGAGCAGAGACTTCTGGGAACTTTCATTCTGACAGAGGAAATGAAATGGGCACTTGTGCAACTGGCATGTAGATATCTCTCAAATCTCCTTTCTCCCAGTTGCAAAATGACAAAGAGGCAAGAAGATCGAGTGGTCATAAGGTGTAATCCTAGAAGTGAATTAACTGGATCAAAAGGCAATTCTATTTTTAGTTTTTTGAGGTAAGTCCATACTTTTTTCCAGAGTGGCTGCACTAGTCTGCAGTCCCACCAACAGTGCACTAGGGTTCCCTTTTCTCCACATCCTCGCCAGTACTTGTTATTTGTTGATTCGTTAATGATGGCCATTCTGACAGTTGTGAGGTGGGTGGTATCTCATTGTGGTTTTACTTTGCATCTCTCTGATGGCTAGTGATGTTAGCATTCTTTCATATGCCTGTGGGTCATCCCTTCATGTCCTCCTGAGAGAAGCATCTGTTCAGGTCATTTTGCCCATTTTTAAATTGGATTGACTATCTTCCTTGTGTTGAGTCACATAAATTCTTTCTATATTTTTAGAGATCAAACTCTTGCCTGGAGTATCATTGACAAATATACTTTTCTATATAGTTGGTTCCCTTTTCATTGTGCTGGTGTTTTCTTTAGCCAAGCAGCAACTTTTTAGTTTGATGTAGTCCCATGTGATTATTTGTTCCTTTATTTCCCTTGCCATAAGAGAAATATTGGTGAAAATATTGCTGTGTGGGATATCTGAAATTTTACTGCCTATATTTATCTTTAGGAATTTTATGGCAGCACATCTTATATTTAAGTCTTTTATCCATCTTGAGTTTATTTTGGTGTATGGTGTAAGTTGGTGGTCTAGTTTCATTTTTTTGCATATCCCTGTCCAGTTCTCCCAACCCCAGTTGCTGAAGAGGCTACTTTCACTCCATTTTATGCTCCTTCCCCTTTGTCAAATATTAATTTACCATAGAGACCTGGGTTTATTTCTGGGCTCTATTCTGTTCTATTGGTTTATATGTCTATTCTTATGTCAGTACCAGACTGTTTAATTACAGTGAACTTGTAATATTGTTTGATACCTGGTATTGTGATTTCTCCTACTCTGTTCTTCTTTCTCAAGATTGCTCTGGTTATGTATCTGTGGTCATTTTTTTTGTTCCATATAAATTTTGGCAATATTTTCCCTAGATCTGTGAAACATGTCATTGGTAATTTAATAGGGATTGCATTGACTCTATAAATTGCTTTGGGTAGTATGGATATTTTAGTGATGTTAATTCTTCCCATCCATGAACATGGCATATGCTTCCTTTATTTGTAGCTTCCTTAATTTTTTCTTTAGTATTCTGTATTTTTCCAAGTATAGATCTTTTTACCTCCTTTGTTAAGTTTATCCCTGGATACTACTTTTTTCCTGCTTATCGCTATAGTAAATGGGATTTGTTTTCTAGCTTCTATATCTCATGTTACATTGTTGGTGTACAAAATTGCCTTTAATTTCTGAATATTGGCCTTGTATCCAGCTATTTTGCCAAATTCACTTTCTAGGTTGAGTAGTTTTTGATAGAGTTATTAGTGTTCTCTATGTACACTATCTTGTCATCTGTAAATAATGACAGTGTTAGTTCCTTCTTTCCAATTTGGATGACTTTAATTTCTTTCCTTGTTCTTATCTGATCACTATAGTTAGAATTTCCAAAATGATGTTATAGGAGTATAGAAGGAGTATAGAGTGGACACCCTTGTATTGTTCTCAATTTTAGGGGGAAAGTTTAGTTTTTGCCCATTGAGTATAATGGCTGCAGGTTTCTCATATGTGGCCTTTATTATATTGAGATATGTTCCCGCAATTTCCATTTTGCTAACCATTTTAATCATTAGTGGATGCTGTACTTTATCAAATGCTTTAAGCATTTATTGATATGATCATGTGATTTTTGTCTTTCATTTTAATTATGTGGTGTACTACATTTATTGATTTGCAAATATTATACCACCCTGCATTCCAGGGATGAATCCCACTTGATCATGATGTATGATATTTTTAATACATTGCTGGATCCAGTTTGACAATATTTTGTTGAGGATTTTTGTTATATTCATCAGCGATATTGGCCTATAGTCTTTTTTTTTTCCTTTTCTTTGTTGTGTCTTGTCCTGGTTTTGAGATTAGAATAATACTGTCCTCATAGAAAGAGTTTGGGAGTCTTCCCTTTTCTTGAGTTTTTCGAAATAGGTTGAGAAGGATAGGAGTTAGTTCTTCCCTTAATGTTTGGTAAAATTTGCCTCTGTAGCCATCTGGTTTGGGGCTTTTGTGTGCCTGGAGTTTTTTTTTTTTTTATTACTGCTTCAATCTCGCTATTTATTATTGGTTTGAATTATTCAGGATCCCTTCTTCTTGATTCTGTTTTGGAAGATTATATGCTCCCCAAAATTGACCATTTCATCCAGGTTGTCAAATTTCTCGGCATATAGTTGTTCATAGTAATTTCTTACAATCCTTTGTATTTCTGTGGTAATGGTTGTGATTTCTCCTCCGTCAGTTCTGATTTTATTTATTCGGGTCCTCTCTCTCTTTTTCCTTGATAAGTCTGGTTAAATGCTTGTCAATTTTGTTTGTCTTTTCAAATAACCATCTCCTGGATTTATTGTTCCTTTGAATTGTTCTTTTAGTTTCCATGTCATTAAATTCTGCTCTGATATTGATTATTTCCTTATTTCTACTCACTCTGGGTTTCGCTTATTTTTGTTCCTCTAGTTCTTACAGCTTTATGGTTAGGTTGTGTAGATGAGATTCTTCTATCCTTTTTAAGTAGGCCTGTATTGCTATGAACTTCTCTCTCAGGACTGCCTTTGCTATGTCCCATAGGTTTTGAGCTATTGTGTGTTTATTTTCATTTGTTTCCAGAAATATTTTGATTTCTTTCTTGACCTAATTGTTAACCCACTCATTATTTAATATCATGTTATTCAGTCTCCATAAAGTTGAATGTTTTTGAGTTTTTTCCTTGGGGTTGGTTTCTGGTTTCAAGCCATTGTGATTTGAGAAGATGCTTGCTATATTGCTCTTTGGTAGGTTCTTCTCTCTGGCTAGCTTATAAAGAGTCATTCTGCCCACTCTGTCTTGTATACTGTTATCAAGATGTTTCTAAAACAGAACCAGCAATCCAGATAAGATACCCACACCCACAAAAATAACGCCAACCTTCAATCACATTTTCAGCTGCAAATGAGCCAGTATTAATAAGGATATAAAGTGACTAAGATTATTCTAAGAAAAGAAAAACAAGTAAGAGTTTACTAACTGAAAGATAAATGATAAATTAGTTTTGTGAGATGAAAGGAAGGAGAAATAATAGTTGTGTGGGAAGGGAAAACACAATGAGAGAAAGAAAACACAACTTACATTTTATATGCAAAAGAGAGAGAAAAAGGAAGAATAAGAGAGTGTAAGCATACAGTATTAAGTTTAAACAAATACACACACACACACACACACACACACACACACACACAATAAGGAAGGTGAATAAGAGAAAAAAATAGGAAGCAAATTACGAGAAAAACTTCACCATAGCATTGTCAACAAACTATAAGCTAAGATTAATATAGGTAGGATGGGAGTACAAGGTAGAAAAGAAAGAGAAGCTTAAGGGTTGTCTGGAGGAAAGGGAAGTGATTTTGAGATGATAGAGGGAGGAGGAATACAGTGAGTGTGGAGTGAGAACCAGGCAAAGACAAGGAAAAGTTCAAATTTAAAATGAAAGAAGGAAAGGGCTGGAGGAAGGAACAAATAGAGTAGGAGAGGGGACACTAGGGCTTGAGATTTGAAATACCAAAATAGAGAATACCTATAAATAATATTGCAAAAGTGCCGCAACTACCACCCTATCCACACTCAATGGGCACAGATTGATCAAGGTGGAGTGGGAACAAGTGTATTTTATGAACAAGAAAAACAATGTGTGGTGACTAATGACAAATAAAATGATTTTGAGAGGCTGGAGAGGGGAGAAATAGTAAGAATGGGGATCGGAAATGAGTCATAGCAAGAGAGAAGATAGAATTTAAAAGAAAAATAAGAAGAGGAAATCTGATGGTAAAATGGAGTGAGTGAAGGTAGGAGCGAAATATGAGATTTGAAATAAATTATAATGTAAAAAACAGTTACTTAAAATGCACCAACTGGTAGGATAAGAACTGAATATTAAAAGGATATTCAAGAGAATAATAACTCATGTAGAAGGCTGTGGTAGAATATGTATCCATAGGATCTAGTTTTTTACCCCTTTCTTCTCTTTCTGGTTTTGCCCCTGGTGACATCAGTCTGGGCCTAGGAAGCCTGTTTGTAACTAGCAGAGTTCTATGTTCTGTTGTCTGTGTCTTTTCATTGATGTAGTCACTCTGCAATCTGTAGTCAGGCTTAAGCACTTTGGGGCAAGGCTGAGCAATTCCTGTGGTTGGGGTTGTTGCTTCCCCTCAGGCTGATGCCCCTTAGAGGGGAGTGATCTACCTAAAGGATGGCTCCAGCAGCAGCATGGGGGGCAGAGAATTAGTCAGCACTGGGGTCCTACCTGCTGTTTCTCCAGCTCTGGCTCCCTAACACCAGCCCCTCCTCCAAAATCTCCCCAAGCATCTCTAGTCTATATGCCCTTCCTCTGCTGGAACCCCAGGGAAGTGGGTGTGAATGCAATCCTGTGCACCTTCCCAAAAAGTCTCTGTGCAGCCCCCTTGTTGCAGCCCCAGCCTCTTGGCAGAGCCACTGTGTTGTCGTGTAGATATGTGTACCCACATTCCCAGCCAAGTCTCAGGTCTTTCCTCTGCTCTCCTTCCAAAAAAGTCTCTGTGGTTCCCCCATCTGTTGCATGGGTCTCTGGAGGGACCATTCTTCCTGTGCTCCCCTTTTTAAAAATTCACACTTTCACAGTCAGGTCTGGTCTCTGTCTCCCCATGCCTCTGACATTCTCATCCAAACTTTTTCACTTAATCCTTTCAGGATGTAGCTGGGAAGTGCATCTATGGCAGGAGCAGTTTTCTGGCTACCCTGGATACACTCTGCCTTGTTCGTGCCCAGTTAATGAGTTGATCATAAGCTGCCTCTACACAGTACAGCCAGAGTGCTGGGCTGAGTTGCCCTGGTGACTTCACCTAGAAAGTGTGGACTGCAGTCCCTGTATTCTGGACCCAGTTTGCACCAATTCACAGCCACTTTCATGACCTGCGCGCTATGCTTTCACAACAAGTCATTCCAAAATGGGAGCAGGTAGACAGGGTTGCTAGCTACTCTGCTGCCATCTTCCAAAAATCCATTTTTAACTTCTAAATTTCATGATCGTAATTAGTACAGTACCTCAACTGTATTCAACAAAATTAGCAAGTATTTATTGAATACCTACTATAGTTTCAGCTAGTAAATTTAGGGCTCACTGAGGCACACAGAAGGTATCTGTTAATTAGTGGATCAGAAAATTTGTATAAGAGAATGTGAATCAGTAAAATTGGTCTCTCAAATGCATTTGCTTTCTGAGTATTCAAACTCACAGAAATCACCAGCAAGAAGTCTTTTTTTCTCTTGCTTAAAAACAGAAACAAGGGAAGTCCTGATGTTCTTCATGTCAGTGTTATTTCCTGTGTTTTCCACCACTGGTCTGTGCCTAAGAAACCAAACAGACTCTTCTCTAGATCTCTCTGAGCTCTGAAGCACTAAAAAGATGTTGGGGAGAACCTACTGTAAGGCAAACAGTAGAAAAATGTGGATCTATGAAAAAAAGTGAGAGAAAGTGGGGGAGTTATAGAAAAGATTCTAAAGAGACTGAGAATCTGGTGTTTGACTTCACAGTTTACATTCATATAATGCTTGTCTTGTGACCTCTGTCCTGTGTGCAGAGAGTTTGTATAGCACTGCCACCTTAACAGTGAAAAGGTGTGTAACTTGCATGGTCTCGTTTAATCAGTGTAGTTATTATATTGATATGAACTCAGTGTTTGGCTCACCCAGGCTGCTGGAGCTGCCCTGCTGTCTCTCCTGCCACCTCCCCTGGTGCGGCATGCTTCTGTACCCTTTCAGCCCTGCTCTTCCCACAGTACTGGCACACACGCATCCAGTGTCTGGGATAGGGGACTGTAGGTGGGTGAGAAGAGCAAAATCTATCCATGACAACCTGAAGGTGACAATAATCACATTTACTTGAAAATTGCCTGAGAATGAACTACATGTTCTTGCGTGGATATACAAACATATGCAAATGTATGCAAATATGCCTCCCTCTTTAACTATTGTTCTCCATCTAGATGTGGCCCCTTGTGGTGAGGCCAGAAAGCCTCTAAGTGATGAATTCTGTCTTTTTACCATAGGTGAAGTCAGGGGATAGTACTAAGGTATTTAGGTAGGCTCATGGTTAATACATATTTCTTTAATCCACCTTGTTCTAATCTGGGGAAGGTGAGTTTTCTGTTTCATGTTCCCTTTCTCATCCCCAGCCCCTCCGATTTGGCCCTGCCCAGACAATGACGTTATCATGTTGTTCTGGGTATGATAAAAGTAAATAAAAAGGAAGCTTCATAGCCTTGAGCTTCAACCGTCAGCTAGAAAACAAGAAGGTTGGACCTGACTCACTTTAACATAGTCCCCAGAAGGTCCCCAGAATGGCTGTAATCTACAATGAAAAATATAGCAACAGGGCCATGTTATGATTCACTACCACCTGCATGCAAGAACAGAAGTAGCAAAGGCTTTGACGACATTCTGGGACACAGAACTGGGTTCAAATCTTAGAGTTTTCTGGTTCCTTAATAATTTATACTTGGGCAAGTTGCATAATTTTTAATTGGAGGGCCTCAGTTTTTCCTTTTGGTCTTCCACATATGTATTAATATATACAAGAGACATTCAACATGCAAACTTTGGGTCCAGCACAGGACTAGGTTCTAGAAATTAAAAGATAAGAAAGCCACAGACTCCTTTTTAAAGAAACCTAGCCTAATGGGAGTGGCACACTGAAAAAGAGGTTCAATAGCACAGGGTGATTCTTATTTCAGAGGTGCTTTGGGAATACAAAGCACGTGCGTCTAACTCACCAATGTAGCCTATGGGGACATAGGAAGATGGCTACAGGTCAGCAAATTTAGGCACTGGCTAGGTGAAGAGAAAGTAAGGAAAGCCTTCCAGTTCATGGAGCAGCCCTGTGCTGGGGCATACAGATGTGAAAGAAGAAACTTATTTTAGGGGAGCAGCTCATCATACCCTATATCTGGAACTTAGTATAGTTGGCAGTGTTGGAGAGACAGATGGATACCATGCCAAGGCTTGGCTTTATTTTAGGAAAATGGAGAGCCAGTGACACTTGGAAGAGTGATGTGGACAGACGGGGCATGTTTTCAGAACCTCTCTGACTATAGGTGAAGCCTTTTTGGGAGGGTCAGTCTGGAGCCTGAAAGATCCACTAGGCTAAAAGGTTGGTTTCCCACCTTGTCCCAGAAAAAAATGGATCTGAGAAATCCCAGTCGACATCCTGCTCTGTGAACCTGAGCTCCTTTTTGGCACAATAGTGATGTAAGTTTTACCCTTAGGATACCCCCAGCTCTGCTTTTCCTTCATTTGGCTTGTTCTTCCTCAGCTGCCTGATTTTCTTCTGTTCCCCTTCAGCCTTTCTGGGCAATAGTTATGATAAATAACCCATACTTAATGTCCATTATTTAATTCATTGCCGCCCTTAGAGGAGCTCTGTGTTAACAGAGGAATACCAGGCATGGGCCATGCTTACCAATGAGAGAGACGTGTTTAACAGCACCATTTCAGGACTCAGTGAAGGGAAGGAATGGAACTGTGTAGTGGAGATTAAACTATGAGATCCGCCCATCCTCATCCTGCCCCACTCAGATCAGACAGGAGAGGTTGACTCCAGCTTCCCTGAAACAGTGTCTGGGGTTAAATCTGTGCTACCAGATGCAGACAAGGTCTGGCCAGTGGGAATGGGGCAGCCTGGTTTTTGCTTTAAAGACATGATATGTGGACACAGGGCTTAGAAGGGGAGACCATGTGTGGCTGCACACACATACCTGCCCTAGTGCCTGTGGGTGCGCAGAGTGAGACCTTGTGTGGTCTCTCCACTGTCAAGAGAGGGATACTTTGCTATCCTGTGACTTGTGGCCAGCCCTCAGCACCCTGTTGACACTTGGTCATTTCTAATCCTGTCCTCATCTCACATCTCCTTTCCTAGAGATCGCCCAGAGCAAGTGAAGGAAGGAAAATAAAAAGGTTGTGTCTTCATTGCTCATAGCCCTCAGACTTCTGCCACTTGGAGGTGGGGGGAGTATTTGAGAAAAGTCTATACTTTTGGGTCAGAGAGAGTCTGGGACGGAATGGAGACGTGTTTTTGTTTTCTAAAGCATGGGAACCAAGTGTGTGTGGGGCCTGTTCCCAGTACATGGTAATTCCTGAATTTTAAAGTAGAATCTGGTGCCTGGGCTGGTGGCACAGTGGATAGGCACTGGCCTATGAACCCAAAGGCTGCTGGTTCGATTCCCAGCCAGGGCACATAACCAGGTTGCAAGCCAGGTCTCCAGCCAGGTCCCCAGCTGGAGGCAGGTGAAAGACAACCATACATTGGTGTCTCTCTCCCTCTCTGCCTCTCTCCCTTCCCTTCTCTCTAAAAACAATGAATAAAATATTTAAAAAAATAATAATAACGTAGAGTTTGGAAGGCAGAGAGACTGGAAAAGGAAAAGTCCAGGGATCCAGGGTCTTTCATCTGCTGGGGGCAGAGTGAGCGATGGGGGCCCTGGGTGAAGACAGACCCCAGGTTGAATGTGCAACAAGGTGTGCAATGCAACTTCAGTGTGCAAACGAATTCCCTATGATCTTGTTAAAATGTGGATTCTGATTCCATAGCAGATCTGGGGTGGGGCCCGAGAGTCTGTATTTTCTACGAGCTCTCGAATGGTGCCAACGTTGTGACTAATACCCCGCACTTGAAGTGGCAAGGGTGTAGGGTATCTAGCACTAATATATTTCAAAGAGCTGGGAAAGCTCAGGGACTGCTGACAGGACAAGGTCTCCCCCCTCTTCTACCTTCCCATGGGGCACTCAGAAAATGCCATGTTCCCAGGGACAGAAACCACAGAAGAGAGCTGTGTGAGGAGACCTGCAACATGGTCATCGCAGGGACCCCAGAGCATGTATAATAAATGGCATTGCGTAGGTATCACTGCTTTTTGAAAGTCAAAGAACATTTTATGCTCTGCCCTAAATCATACTGTAATGGAGCAAAGCCAGCCCAAATGCCAACAAAATGCCTCCCAACAGCTCCTATTGCTGCCACTGCCATCACTTCTACCGAGTGGCCTCTCTTTTCAAGAAACACTTTCTGAGAGCTTCCTCTCAAGCTGTTTGGGGGGCAGATTCTGTTAGTCTTTTGGTCACCAAGCCAAGTGGAGACACCAGGATGGAGGTGAAAGGGTAACTTCCAGCAGCCCAGTGTCTTTTGGTGCATTATTGCTTTCATAAGAACTTATATTTAAGCGGATAGGTGGAATGGCCCAAAAAGCAATGGATATTTTTTCAACTGCCTGCAGGGTAAACTCTTCTTTAACACTAATCGGTGTATTTCTTCCCAGCTGTAACTCATTTCACCGCTTCCACACTGCCGATTCATTTTATCTTTATGTCAGATCTGTGAGTGAGGCAGGGCAGGATTTATTACTTGCTTTTCTCAAGTAGGGAAACTAAAGCTCAGAAAGTTGGTAGGTGATGCTGTTTAAAACGTTAGGACCCACGTCCCCAACTCAACTTGGTGCTTTTTCCGAACACAGAAGGATCCGAAATGGCCCTCAAAATCTCTGGCCAATGAGTGAGTATCCTAGAAGTTGTCTATTCTGGTTTGTAAAAATGTTATTTAAATTAAGAGCATCTAAGACCTGGCATCAAGAAGCAGGGGCAGGGATCAAGGAGTGGGGGGAGCAAGTCCTTGTTTCTACAACCTGTATTTATTAACGTTAATTCTAGTGAACAAAGTTCTAAAATATATATTCAGGCTTCTCTACTTTCTTTTCATACTTGGCTTTCAGAGCTAATATTGAATTTGGCCAAACCAGCGTCTGAGAAGTGGAGCTGAAGTGACAGTTTCTGACCACCAGAGGGACCCCAGGCACCAGCTACATTTTTCTCTGCAGCAATTAGTGCTGGAAACGGTACCCAAAATCAGGTGCGTATCTGACTAAGAATCCCTTCATTGTTCGACAAGCCAGGTTTCTAAAATGCCCAGGAGTCTCAGCTCATAACCAGAAGACTTTACTTTGAGGATCCAAGCAAAGAGATTAAAATAATCACAAGTAGGACCCGAACACCAGAATCAAAGAATATGCATTTTTGTTTAGCTCTTTCATTTAACGTGTTATCATAGAGATTTCAGAGTCTTCTAGTCCCAAATATTCTAAGTCAGAATATCTTAAACTGAGTCAGAACTATTAAAAACTTTTTCTAAGTGATTCTGATGTACTGCCAATTTGGGAGAAAGTTGCTAAATTCGTCCTGGTTCTATCCTAATGCAAGGGATAGTCCTCTACTCTATTTTGATGATTTGCTATGTCTAGCCTCAGCTTGAGTCCTTCTGTGACTGTGAATTCACAACTCAAATTAACTCCATCCTTCGATGTCATCAGTTCTTTTATATTTGTAATTTATCTTTTTTGCTTAGTATCTAATGCCTGCCTTTCCTATTTGTCTCTAAACTCCACCAGAACGAGGCCCTCATTTTATACGTTTACCATGGAAAAACAAGAACACCAAGCAGTGTAGAGAATAGAGAGTATGAGGGGGAGTGTTTGGATCTATGTGTTCACATTAATAAGAATGTCACAGCCCATCCCTGTAATCTGTGAAAATCCTTTCTTAACAATTAGTCAAAATAAGGCTCTGTGATTTCTTCCGATCCAATATTTCTAGTTCTAAAGTTACAACTACATACATGTCTAATGCTTATTCCACAGGACAACTATTCAGCTATATAAAGATGGCTATCTATTTTCTTTTTTAAAGATTTTATTCATTATTTTCAGAAAGAGGGGCAGGAAGGGAGGAAGAAAGGGAGAGAAGCATCAATGTATGGTTGCCTTTCACCTGCCTCCAGCTGGGGACCTGGCTGGAGACCTGGCTTGCTATCTGGTTATGTGCCCTAGCTGGGAATCGAACCAGAGACCTTTGGGTTTGCAGGCCAGTGCCTATTCACAGAGCCACACCAGCCAGGACCCTATATATTTTCTATATTTTCCCAGCATCACCATCCCATCCCCTTTTATCCCTGCTCCTCAGTTCCTTCTTAGAGAAGAAGCATGGCCTCTTGATTATCATGATTTTGGCCACTGTCCTTTTAAGAGTACGAATTTATTGGTGTCACTTTCAACATATGGTCATCAAAGCTGAGCTTTCTATTCTGAAAGTGGCCTGTCCAGGGTAGGAGCAAGTGATGTAGTGCCTCCCCTGGCTCCATGCCCCAACCCCCCACACCTTGTCCTGTACACTGTGTCTCTTAAAGAAGTTTGAGTCAGATTTGCTTTTTGGGTCACTGCACATACTATTGAATCATCTTTAGCCCATGACCATGTAAAACCTCTAAGTCTTCTTCTTCTTCTTCTTCTTTTTAAATAAGAACTTCATTTGAGTCAGGCCACTTCCATCTTGTTTTTGCCATTAATTTTTTAAAACATGGGTTTTGCACTTAAACTCTATTTAATTTTATTTAAGTCTGTAATTTTTCTATCTTGGTGAACTTCCCTCCTATTCACTTCTTTCACACTCTCGGGGCTTTCCATGGATCTCCCTCTGCCGCATCAATCAAGAATGTGAATTGAGCAGCTCTCATTTGAGTTGTGAAGGAGACCCATGCTCACATTTTTGGAAGCTTCCAGGTTGAGGTGAAGGCAGTCCATTTCTTCACCACCTCTTCCTCAGGTCACAGACAGAAAAAGGCTAGCTAACTTGTAAAGCGTTTTCTTTTCTAATGCTCCACACTCCTTGTTTCTCCTCTGGGTAATCAGCCTCATTGTACTATCTTCCAGGCCACCCATCCACCTTGTGAGATGTGTAAGAACATTCCTGGATATTACAATGCTTCAGGGTCTTTGGCTGAAGATCTGGTGGATTTTCTGTTGCTCTGGGATCCAAATATGTTCAGGGTTATTAAGGAGATGGCTGAGAAATTCTGAGAACCAACGCAGAAAGCTGACAGGTACCTCTTGCAATGTCTTGAAATTAGTAGGGACTGAATACATTCTTCAAATTAAATTAAATGAGCTGTAGACACTTTAGTGTTTCAAAGGGTTACCCAAGACTACAGAGAGATAAATTGTTAGGGGACTGGTTGAGAAGAGAACAGGGGTGGTAAACTGGAGAAGAGGAAACCGATAGGAAAAGAGAGACATCCACCCCGGAGACTAAAATGACTTTTAAGTCCTAGAAGTGTGTGGGCTTTCTCTAGCTGAGTGTGATAAAATCTGAGGAGGTGGCCAGACTCCAAAATTGATTCCGAGCCAATAACTGACCGTCTCCTAGAGCTCTAGGGTGGCCTCCTGGGAGGCCACTTTGCCTCAAGCCAGGGTGAGAATATCAGCCCTTCTCAGTTGTCCCCTATTGCCCAAGGCCCGTAGGCCTCTGACGCCTCTCCAATGTGTGGGTCAGGAAATGTAGCAAAGTCTTTCAACTCCAGCTGGCCAAAAGTGGACCCAGAAACAGGTGCACAATCTAGATATTGTGTACGGATGACCCTTCAGTCTTTTCTGCCCCCAAATGATTGACTGGCAGAATGATTGATTTATTGATTGAAGTTCCCCAGAGGGCCCCGGGGACAGGAGACCTGTTTTCGGGAAATTGTTCTGTACTAATTCCTTGCTTGTTTGTTCCTCTTCCCCATGAGACTGTAAATCCACTAGGGTTGGGCGCAATATTTTACGGATACAAAATTAATGAATTCACGTATTTAGCAGATGTTTACTGAGCTCTGACTATGTTTCAGCCTCAAGAAAGTTCTTGTGTGCTTGGTGCCTGTGTTCCAGGGGTGGAATGAAGTGATGGTGGATGAGCAACAGACTGCTGAGCAAACAAATGAACAAGACAATTTCAGTGTGTGATGAAAGGCATGCTGAAAAACATCCCATGGGTATTGGTGAGGAATCATTGAGAGCGTGGGGGAGTCGGGCTACATCCCATTTCTTGAAGAAGGAAATATTTGCTTTGAAACCTCAAGGATGGCAGTAAACAACACGGAAATAAGTGCATCATGCAAAAGAGATGTCTAGTGCAAAGACTCAGACTGGAAAGAGGATTTGCCCACTCAAAGAACAGACAATTCTTCAGGTCAGTGACCTGAAGAAGCTTGGTGACCAAAGAGGAAACAAAGACACAACCTGGTCGTCAAGTCCCGGGAGGCAGTGTAAAAGCATTTGGATCTAATTCGAAGTAATGTAAGGGAGGGACAAATGTCAAATTTGGGATGTTAATACTATGTTTTCCTAAAGAGAAACTTCATGATTTTCCTCAGTTTCCAAGAGACACCTCCCTCAAAGGATAATAATATACCTGAGGCAGAGGGAGAAGGAACAGGTGCGTTTGGAGCCATACACAGTGTATCCTTCCAGGACTCCAAGAACTGCTTAGGAAAAAAGTATAATCATCTGTGAGGAGGGCAAGTAGAACCTGGGCCACTATCTGTGACAGCTAAGGGAGTCGGCACCTTCAAGTGTCCCCGGAATGAGGTAGAAACGTACAGGGAAAGGCAAGGAGCAATGGGCCATGAGGAGGAAGTTGGGGTTTTCATGTTGTAGAAATCAGTTCATGAACAACTGTGCAATGCATGACAGGTATCTGAGAATTACAAAGGCTTTCTTCTCACTTATACAAATATGTCTAAGGGTTTTTCCAATGTGTGACATAAAGAGGCCTGAAATGCCCCTGAAGCTATGTCCCCAAAATCCCCCAAATCCTTTTTGCAAGTGCCTGTCTCCTGGAAATGCCCTCTTACCTTCACCAAGCAGTCACAGGAAAGACGAAAGCTAATAGGCATTTTGCTGCACTGATTTTTAAATTTCCTCACACCTTTCCTGCCAAAACCACCTCGGAGATGTGTAGAGAGAGATGATCTAGAAGGACTTGGGCTTGTTAATTAACCTAAACAGTCACATTCCTCGGCAAGGTCCATTGCTATTAATTAAAGCGGCAATTCTCCCGTGCCCAGACAAAGGGCTGCTGATGTCAGAATAATTAAATAGCATATGATTGTTTTCCTGCAAATCCCCAGCAATTAGAATTGGCAGTGGATTGGGTTTAAGATTCTAGTGGAGCTCTCAATTAGAGTTTTTTTGGGGGTTGGCTTCTGAAAAAAGGTGATGATGGGGCTGAGGGTAAAGGGAAAGAAGGGTAGTTACAAGGGTATAAAGGACCAGCTACTTGTTCCTAAATCTTCTGAGAGGAGTTGGGCTTGGAATAAATGACCTATGCGCATCGATGTGATCTTCAACCTTCCCGAAAGAAATAAGTCTTTCTTCCTGAAAGAAGCAATGCAGACTGACCCTCCCCCAGGGCGTGTGTGCTCCCAAGAGGGCTGATCCTTGGTTCTCATCTTTCTGAGAGGACTTTTCCTTCTTTAGTCAGGAGGTTCAATAACTCGTACACAGCAAAGTTCCCTGCCAACCTGGGATAACATTCTTAAAGGTTTTAAGCAAACAGGGTCTGTATTCCTGAAGGGTGGCAGGAAAGACACTGAATTCAGAGCAAGGTGGATGTGATGTGGTTGGTGGCATGCAATGGGTTATATACAGTAAGATAACAGAATTCTGAGGAAAGGCTTATAGAAATGACTGAGGTCAGCATTAGGCTTTCTGAAGAACTACCCAAATGCAGCCTAAATAATGACAGGGAGAAGCAGGCCCCCAAAGGGACTGGGGCACAGCTGGCAGGGGTGGAATAAGGAAAAGATAGCTGGAAGAAGGTTATTTCCAACCAACCCTGAACTCTTCTTGACTGCAGGCTTTTGCTTCTGCCTTTCCTTTGTGAGACATGTGATAGCTATTGATCTATCTGGGGTTCTCTTGAACTGAATTGAACAAGGAGATATTTTTACCTGGCGGCATGAGCTGGGGCATAGGTAAGACAACACCAATGGTCTTAAATTAAGTTTTGCTTGCTTTGGGTTGACACTGAAAAATTCAGCAAGTTGAAGACACCATTGCCTTCCCCTTAAGTAAGTCAACCTCCCCCAAGAACCCAAAGCCTTGTAACAGAGTTGAGCTATGTCTGATAGGACTGAGAGTGGTCACAGGTTGGAAGGGGGCATCATGAGAGAAGGCTGAAAAGGGAACGAGAGAAAGAGAAAACATTGGAACTTACTCATGAACTGTGGTTGAAGACCTTCACATCATTTAGGTTTGTAAATTCTCTTCATTTTTCTTTCCCTTCTTTTCTCTTTCAGAATGTTTTCTATGTCTCAGTCTGTCCCTAAATCCCACATTTCAATTTTGCTTGCACCAATAAGTAGCTAACCTAGTAGTTATTAAGAGAGAAGAGGTGGAGGGTTCGTCACTGCACACACCCAGGAAAATTCCCCAGCCCTTTCGTACCAACTGTCCAGGATGCGCTCTCTCATCTCTGTTCCTCTCCTGCACTCTGCTCATAATCTTCAAGACCAAAGAGTCAAGAAAAATTGGCGTAGGGCAGGAGCCAGATGTAGCTTATCTTTGAAAAATGGGGAGACCTCTCCCCATTTTTAGTGAGCAAAGAGGAAACAAAGACACGACCTGGTCATGGAAGAAGTAAGGATACTTGCAAGTTTCCCAGTTTTTAACTGAGGTGGAGAAACTCAGTGTGTGTGTGTGTGTGTGTGTGTGTGTGTGTGTGTGGTCTTGGGTAGGGTGTGAATTTGTTGGTGGCAGAAGTTGTTTCTCTTACATAGAGGGGTTTATTCATTGCGCTTCCCATCCTCACCTCAATATGGCTGTATGGGGGTTGAGGAGAAGCCTCCGGGATCAAGATTAACAGCCAAAAATTGGGATATTTAAGGAAGAGGTTCCCAGGGTAGAGGGATACAGTGAGGAAGATGGGAGGACAGATTTTATGAAAAATAAAGGCTATTCTAAGAGCTGAGATTGGAAAGGGAAATTTGGGGGATTCTAAGCACAAATGGATCAGGTCAGATGCCTTCTCTTGAGTTTCTCATGATGCACAACTTTTTGATTTTTAGTCCCCTCTACACAACCTCTACAGAAAAGATGAGGCACAGAAACAGGGGTAAAGAAAACTCACATGTAGGAAGTGAGTAGGTTGTAATTCCTGATTCCATATCCTGAGCACAAGGGTGAAGAGCAGAATAAAGTGGAAGGACCAGCTTGCAAACCCAGAGTTCGCTGGTTTGATTCCCAGCCAGGGCACATAACCAGGTTGCAAGCCAGGTCTCCAGCCAGGTCTGTAGCCGGAGACAGGTGAAGGGCGACCATACACTGATGTCTGTCTCCCTCTCTGCCTCTCTCCCTTCCCTTCTCTCTGGAAATAATAAATAAAATCTTAAAAAATAAAAAATAAAGTGTGTGTGTGGGGTGAGTGCTGAGATAGGCCAGAGCACACACACACAGGTGTGTACAATTTGGACAGTGATGAGGCAAGCAGACATGTCAACATGTTATTATATTCATGCATCTAACATGGATGTGGGTTTTAACAGATGGAGACAGACAGATACACTTGCATGCACCCACATGGGGATTACGTTCTTGCTGAATAATCAACCTCAGAGAGACGACTCCTAGGTAGTAGTTTCTAGAATCATTTTGATAAGTTCCCCAGACAAAGTTAGGTACCAGGATGTTTCTCTCCACCTTTCCCACCAATACCCTGGTCTGTAAAAAAAAGAAAAGAAAAGAGAAAAAGCCAGTGGGTTTCAGGGAGACAAAAGACACAGAGGAAGGTAGAACAAGGAAGACAGGGAGGAGATGTCACCTGCTCTGAACTCATCTTCACTCTTCTCAGCATTTTTCCTCCAGCTTCTATTTTTCTTTCATTTGCTGTCTGTAGCAATTTCTCTCCTTACCTTTTAAACTATCTCTTTTAGTTTTCTTTAGGTCCATCTGCTCCCCACATGCTCTGGTCTTATCTTCCCCGGGACCAGAGGGCAGCAACCCCACACCTCCAGGGAACACCTGTGTGCCCCGAGGATGCCTGCATTGTGTTCACCTTCCCCCAAGCCAGCTGGAGAAACATGCCAGCAGGTCAGCCCTGTGCAAAATGCCTCTCACCATTTTCCTTTATCTTCTCTATACCCCCAGATAAAAAATTTTAAAAATAATAATAACACCAGTTTCATAAAAGCAGTGTAGATTTTAATTCAGGTTGGCAGGTGGAAAGAGAGCTAAGATTTTCCTTCCAGGGTGTCCAGATGAGAAGGCTCTCTTGCTGGGAGAGGCAAGGGAGAGACGAAAGTACGAGTGGCCCGGTGGCAGAACTGGGCCAGGAGCAAAGGGGTAACCACGCAGTGCAGGATTGCCAGGGCTTCCGCCAGGTCCAGCAGCAGGTCCAGGGCCTGCTGGACTGGACATGATGACAATAGCAAAAACCTGGACCTCACTAGGGTGTCCACTCCCCGCAGCACTCCATGAGGCCACCAGAAAATGAACCAGGCCCATAGGATATTAACCCAGGGACCTGTCCCTCTGCCCAATGCCTTTTTCAGTCCCTTGGCTACCAATAAACCCAGGGGCAACAGGGTAAAGATGGCAAAACAAGCAGCACTATGCATCAACTGCAAAAGGCTCTGGCTGAATGCCTGGGTGCAGAGTCCTTCGGAAACATCACTGGCCAAGGTGACTGGCAGCCCCAGTAGGACAGCTGCTCCCCAAAGTCCCACAGTAAGCCACAGGGTGAGGCCTGGGACCTGGCTTGTGTCCAGCATGGGCCCCACGCAGGCATGGCAGCCTATTATCAAAGCCTGGGCAAAGGCGGTGCCATACCAGACCAAGTGGGCCAGGTGGCAGAGGTGGGTGTTGTGGGCACCACTTAGCCTCGGTGCCAGGATGGGCACCGAGATGCTGAAGAGGGCGCTGCCCACAGCTAACTGCACAAGGATCTTCCTGCCAGGGCAGAGCTGCCTGTAAAATAGAGGTCTGAGGAAAGCAAAGAGGACAGCTGCACCAGCTAGAAGGCCCAGGACACCGGTGAGGATGTAGAAAGGCAGTGAGGACTTCTCCAGCAGTTTACAGGATCGGCAGGGGGCAGCTGCTTCCATCCCAGTGTAGTTAGAGTCCTCATACTCGGAAAAATTGAAAGAACTCAAGAGCTCATCGTCAAAGGTTAAGTTACTCTGGTTCTCGTCAGTGAAGGAGTCCACCTGGAGGATGTCCCCAGAGGGGACAATTAGAGCATCTAGTTACTCCACTGAAGAGTTCCTGGGGCGCTCTAAGGAAAGAGAAGGGGAGGAAAATGGGGGGCGGGGGGGGTGCGTCCGGGGCTGGGGGACTAGTTGGGTGCGGGGGGGATGATGGAAGAGGACAACAGCTGAGACCCAGGAGACTGTGGAGAAGCAGGGTCATGGGACAGCCAGGGAAGGGCAGTGTGCAGGGCTGGAGAGCAGAAGGTTGCAGGGCAGGTAACCAGCAGCCTGGATGGAACTGGCTGAAAGGCAAATGAGGAAAATAATGGGGACCTGGGGGGACTGTGGTCAGGAGGAGGGGAAAAGAGGGAAGGGATAGAGGTGAGGAGGGCAGGAAAGGTATCAAGACCGAGAGGAGCAGAAAGGGCAAAGGTGGGGGTTGCGTGTTCTATCCCACACTCACCAGTTGCAGACAGTTCCCCATGACTCTGCTGGGCTCAGGGCAGACAGAGAGGAGGGCTGGGGCAGTTTTGTCACCTGCTGTGGGTCCAAGATAAGTGCCAGGGACTAATGAAGGCCATCAGTTCTGGGCAGGGCCATGGGGTGGCATGGGGAGGGCCACATTCAGGAAGCTTTTACCCCACACCCACTGCTGCTTAAGCATCGGGCATTGGCCCAAGGCTTCCTGTTTTGAGGTTAGATTCCACTGGTGGGAACCTGCACTTAGTCAAGGAAAAAGGTGGAGACCAGAAAGTGGGTATTTTCCCAAAGGTGGAAAAGGAGTCTGGAAGCCAAGGAATTTTCCAGCAAGAAGGATTCTTTTAACCCAAGGAAGGAAGAGAGGGCCTGGGGTGAAGTGTGAGACAGAGATAAGGAGCATGCTGGGAAGTTGGAGGGAAAGGCAGCGATGACTCTCACTGTTCCTCTGTCCCCTTGAACTTGAGCCAGTAAGATAGTTCAAAAGTCGTGTTTGTGAGGGGTATTTGTGGTGCTACGGCTGACTTCATGAGATGCTGACAAGCTGACTAGGCCTTTATGTAGTAGTCTGGGTATACGTAGGTGCTTCTTTACCTGTGTGTGTGGCTGTGTGCTGTGTGCGTGTATCTAAGGCAGGTGTCTGGAATGGTCGGGGTGTTTCAGGGTGAGAGGAGGGAAGGCCGCATAATGAAACTCCTTCAGGGAGCGCGGGCCTCTGTCTCATCACCGACGGGCACAGCGAAGGCATCTTTCACCAGGAGCGGAATACATGGTCTGACAAGTTAGGCTGGGCTCTGGGGGACGCTGGGACAACATATTCTCAAATGGGCCTGTTGACTCGGGGGTAACCTCTTCTCATACCTCAGTGGGGAATAGAAGGGCTGTGGAACTGCTGCGTTGCCCTGGGATCTCGGCGCTGTGTGAAAGTTTCTCTTGGGGGAGAGCTTGCTTCTCTCCAGCTGGTTGATAGGACAGGTGCATACCCTGTAGGTGGTGGATCCCCTAAAGCCAACACGATGGCTCTTTGGTAACCCCTTCCCCCCAGTTGCTTTCCCTCTGCCGATTTGTCCCCCTTTGCCCCAACATTTTAGTTCCTCAGTTGGGAAGACTTAGTCTGGATTTTTGGAAGCGGTGAGTCATGAAGTGCCCGAGTCAAACAGGTGGAGGAGACAGGGCTGCTTAGGTGTCTAAGAAAGTATGTCTGTTTTAACTCCCATCCTGCCACGTAGCTCCTTCCCATTCACACGGGGGTGTCCAGAGGTGGAGCAGGAAAGCCATGTTGCAAAAGAGTGGGGGTGGAGGGATCTTACAGATGGTCCCTTTACCCCAGGATACTAGCTCCAGTTTCAGGTTCAACATAAGGGGGGTGGTGAAGAATGATTTTAGGGGTCTGTTGAAACTGCCCTGGAGTGAGGTTGGCAGCACCTCCACCTCCACCTCCTCCAGTCCTGCCCCGACGGAAGGCAGAGCGAGCAGGCCGGTGCCCCCTCCCAAAGACTGGAAAGGAAGGACCCCAGCCAAAGGGAGTGAACACACTTCTCTCCCTTGGAGAGTTGTATTGTTTCCATACAGAGAGGCCCTTGGGAGAGCGGCCTGGCGAGGCACACGCCACCCCCAAAAGTACCAGGTGTAGGGTATTCCAGCAAAGCAGCCCTTATACACGTATCCTCACAGGAGCAAGAGCAGCAAGAAGGAGGCAGCAGCGACCCGTGATCCAGATATATTGAGGGCGGCCCTCTGAGATTAGCATAGGAGAGTTAGAAAGGTTATAAAGATACACAATCCCCTCCCTGCTCCCTTCCCCAACCCCTCCCCACAGACAGACACACACAGCACAAGGGCCCCTCTCCCCCCACCCCAGTACAAATATGGCTTCTGTGTAACATGGACAGAGTGACTCAGCTCAAAGACATGAAGTCATTTTCCTGCAAGTGGGTGCAAAAAGACAGAGGAACCAACAGGCCTTGGGCCCTAGGCCGCCTTTGCTGCTTTAAGAAGACGGAGTGCTGGCTGAGAGGGGTGCTGCCCTGGTGCCCAGGGCCCTAAGCAGATGATGGAAGATCTACAACAGAATTACCTGAACTGAAGGGGTGAGCAGAGCTGCTGAATGCAGCTGCCCCCACTTTGCATACCCCTGGGCTGTCACAGCAGGGAAGACATGCTGGAGGAGGGTGACAGTGCTGCCAAAGGGCATCCTGGGCCTGGGGCAGGGTGGCTGGCTGCACACTGAGCAAACAGGAGCAACTCATCTCCATGGCAACCAGCTCAGGCCACAAAGGAAGACAGAAAATCAAAAGGAGGGGTGGCATGGGAAAGGGAGAGGAAGTTTCACTCCAGCCTTCAACTCACTGGGTACCGACTACAGGGAAAAAGTGACAGCACTTCCAGGTCAGGGCCGGGGACAGGGGTGCATAGCAAAAGGCTGTGGCAATGACCCCGTAGCTCCAAGAAGGGAGACTGAGGTGGAGGTTCAATGCTCTGTATTTTAGGGTGAGACTAGGTGGACAACTGAGCACAAACACATCCTGGGACCATTTTCTTCATGACAGACGGGCACTGGGACGGGCACGGAAAATGCCAGGGTAGAGCAACCTCCCAGGGTAGGTACCAAGCTGGCCAGGAGTCCTCTGCTCTCGATGTCCTGTTACGTGTGCCACAGCCCGCCCACCTGCCCAGGACCCACCTTGCTGCCTCTCACACGCACAGATGTGTGCACACATACACACACTCACGGAGTTCACATTATTTTCTTCATTTGGGCAGGAAACAGCTCAGTGGAGAAGCTCATTTTAGTATTGTTGTGGTTATAACTGCCTGGCTGCTGGGGAAGGGAGGGCACACTAAGGGATGGATGGCTTCGGAACTGGGGGGTGGGCGGGGGAGTTCGTGAGTAATGCCGAAGAGCAGTGGTGGCCGAGAAACAACGTCCAGGGGTTGGGTGAGTGAGGGGCCCCTGGGCGGAGAAGCAGATGGCAGTTGGGACTGGAGCAGCACCTCTCCCACAGCTGCTGGAGCAAGAAGGGCCGCAGCGCCCTGCTGTCCCTCAACGGCAGTCCTGTGTGAAGGGCCTGGCTTCCTAGATCGCGGGAGCGACGAGTAGGTAGGCCATCCCAGCTCTCCTTTCTCTCCAAATCCACTCCTCTTGGCAGGGACCCACACCCTCCCCACAGGGAAGCCCTGCATCTCTGTGTGACTTCACGCCATCTGCAGGTCACATCTCCTCAGGGATCCACATTTATCCCTTTCCCGCTGAAGTGGAACAGGGGTATCAGAGAGGGACCCGTGTCTCTGTCCATAGTGCCAGGTATGTGACCATCAGCAAAGGGAAGGTCAGCTCCTGCTCACACCCTCCCCATTCTCAGAGAAGTCCAGGGAGCTGCTCTGCTGTCCACGATGGAAGGCTGAGAGAGCCTCCACGGACCGGGCTCCTTCACTCTCCTTACCCCTGCACCTCATTCTCCTCTTAACGCCCCAGGGTTTTTGCTTTCTTCACCCCAGGGCCCCTGCACCTCCAGCCTGAAGACAGATTTGATTTGGGATTGTTACAAAAATAATAATAACCCAAACTCAAAGAAGCCACGGAAAGGGCTGAGGGCAACCCTCCTTTCCTGCCCCGCCCTCCTCCCTCCCCATCCCAAACGGAGTACAAAACCGCACCCAAAGCAGACATTCTGTACATGGGGTGAGGGGGGCTGGGGAGCAAGCAGGAGGTGTGGCCCTGGGGTCGCTCTGTACAAGTCCAAGTTGGTTAAGTCCCCACGGGGCCCCTGGAGGGGTGCAGGAAGTAGGTGGTCACCCTAGATGAAATATTCCTTCTTGTCGTCCCCGCCCGACTGCCCGCCTTCTGCGTTGATGATGGCTGTGTCCGCATCTGGGGCATCGTCAGAGCCTTTAGCCTCGTGTGTCAGGTAGGTTCCTGGGGGAGGAATAGAGGCTCCTCTTCTCAGGAACAGTTTCCAGACCTTGGAATCTCCCCTTGCCCAATTCCCCTCCCACCCACTCACACCTTGCTCCTGCTTACAGCTCCTGTTCAGAGCTTTCTTCCTCCTCACCTAACTTGCACTTCGCTGCCAACATCCCTCAGCGGACCACACCCCTATGAATAAATGAACTGTCTTGGGAGAATCTCAATAATATAAGCAAAAAATAGTGTGTATATATGTTCGTATGTGTCTGTGTGCTTGTGCATATTGGTGTGTGTATACGTGTATGCATGCGTAGTATACCTATGCATGAGTATGTACAAGAGCACGTATATATGTCTGCACGTGTATATAGACGTGTGCATACATAAGTGTGTGAACGTATGTATACATGTATATGTGTGCATGAAAGGCGGTGCTGGGGAAACTGCCATGTCAGCTCCATGTGCAATGCAGCTCTGAGCTGGCTAGCACTTGATCAGTCAGCGAGCGTGGTCCGGCTGCAGATAGAAGTCGTAACAGAGGGGGTCATCTGAGAGGAAGGCATGTGACAGAGAGATGTCATGCATGTAGGAGAGAATAGAAAAGAAATATTGTGGAGACTAGCAGCAAGGAGATCAAAAGCCAAGGAAAATGAAGCAAAACAGAAAGGAGGAAAGCACCCGAAGAAATGAAAGAAGATGCAGTTTCTCCGTTGGCTGCTTGAGCAGCAGAGGGGGCAGCAGCTGACTGGAAAGGCTTGATTTTCCTGGATGATCAACAAGTGGTGAGGCTTTCACAAGTGGTGGTGCCATTATGACAGGATTGCCTGCGTTCTTCTTTCTCCAACACTTGCAGCAGCTGACTGGGTCTCCAAAGGCCCTTCCTGCAGCCAAGTCGTGCCTACCTGTCCCTAACCCGTCTCCTACCCGCGCCCAAGTTCTCCTGATACTTCCTTCACATGTCTGACCTTTGTGCCGAATCAGGTAGTGGCCCAGGAAGATGAGCAGGATGAGCAGCAGAAAGACGACAAAAGCCACAATCCCACCAATGATGGCGTGGTAGGTGCTGGAGGACGAGGGCACGGGACTGGGGTCTAGAGGAAAGGGGCAATACATACAGTCAGGTCTGGAGAAAGAACCCTACTATTATAGCATTTCTAACCTGGTCACAGGCATTCTTACACAGCAGAGAACAGACTAATGTTAGGAGAGTGAAGAGGCGTCATTAAGCAAAGGGGATCTGTCTTATTTTGTACCCACTTTTCTTACAGTGTGTGGAACACAGTAACGTTTACAAAAGGTAATGCATTTGGGAATAAATTGGTAAGTGGCCTCCCCTTTAACCCTCTGAGTTGAATTCATCGCACTGAAGTTTGACCTTAGCCAAGTCAAAGGTCATTGCTTTAATGCTTAAATCACCCGTTGAACTTCCTCTCTTGCTCTTTTTCTCCCTGTCAGTCTCTGTTTCTACATTTCTTCTAATTTCTGGGCTAGCAAAGATCCCTTCCCTATCCCCCAAGCCCTCCTACTCTCCTATTCACTTGATATTCTGAGATGGGTTCTCTACAAGGGCTTGCTTCTTAACCTATTAACCCATTGCCTTGAGATCAGGTTGAGAAGGAGCAGTAAAAATAAAACTGAAGGAGTCCAGAATTAAGCACTTTGACAGCACCTGACATGAGACGGTAGACCATGACCCTCTATATAAAAAGCTGTGTTCCTTCTTGGCAGAGGAGTTTAGAGTCCCAGCAAAGCCCTAGTCCTCTGGCAAGTCTCATCAGGAGGGTCTGCAACTGCATTTTCACTTCCCACCATCCAAACATTTGTGGGAAGGTAAATATTTCCTTCAAGGAAGTTCCACTGTGCTGCCCCCAACAATGGCCAATGTCTCTGCCAGCCAAGGTGGGCTAGGCATGTCACGAACCGTACCAGCTATCTAGTAGTGTGTCAAATACCTGAGAAGACACTGCACAGGCCCAGGATACAGTGCTAATGTGTCCAAAATTATACTCACCATAGATATGGCTCTCTCACCCATGGAAGAACTACTGTTTTTCCACAGACTCAGCTTGAGTCTTGATGCCTCATTGACTCTTTATTATATATCTTGTCTTCCCTAGTTTGTCTCCTCAGGCTTGATTAGGCCAGCTTTTCAGTTCCTTGCCTGTCTACGCCTTATTTGAAAAGAAAACATTTATGCTTGGTTTTTTATATTCTACTTGGGAGGGATGGAGAGGATGGTCCCAGGGGTGGGGTGGGGTATGTGATAGTGTAAGTTGAAAGACGGGGAATGAAGAAACCTACTGTCTTTCTCCTAGGGAGTATGTGAGACACAGTCCACATTAAGAATAGATCCTGGTCCTGGCTGGTAGCACAGTGGGTAAGGTGCTGGCCTGTGAACCCAAAGGTCGCTGGTTCGATTCCCCAGCCAGGGCACATAACCAGGTTGCAAGCCAGGTCTCCAGCCAGGTTCATAGCTGGAGGAAGGTGAAAGGCAACCATACATTGGTGTCTCTCTCCCTCTATTCCTTCCCCTCTCTCTAAGAATAATAAATAAAATCTTAAAAAAAAAAAAAAAAAAGAATAGATCCTGGATAGTAATTCTAAAGAATAAGGAAATGGAAATCCCCTAGAAAAACATAGATTTCCATGGTCGGCATGACCTCTGGAGTCATCCATGACAGGCCCCTGTCTCTGGGTGGAACACCATGTAATTTCATTCCAGGCAGGTGGGAGTTAATGCTGTTTAGGAGCTCCCTGCGAGATGCAATAACTCATTCTACCACCAGGGGTCAGCACTGGAAGCAGATCAGTCAAACCGGACTGGCTTCCCATGGAGCACAGAGCAGGAAAGATCAGCAAGAGGCCAACCACAGAGCACCAGAAATTTCTCTCACTGCCAATCACCATCGCAGTTTGTCTGGAGTGATCTGGGGCCAGCTACCTCAGGGTATTGTCCTTGCTTCAAGCAGCTAGCTCTGTCTGTCCTGGAGTCAGGATCACCTCAGCCAGGCACCCTCAGGTCTCTTGTCCCTAGGAGGCCTGTGGGTGGAAGAACTACTCTTTTTTCCAGACTCAACTTGAGTCTTGAGGCTTCACTGACTCCTTATTATATATTTTGTGTTTGCCTCCTCAGGCTTGATTAGGCCAGCTCTAATAGGGAGCCTCTGATGTGCCCCTAACAATGCATTTCCTTATTCCAAGGAAAGGTTTAGGAGGCTTCTTGGCATGACCTCACTGCCATTGGGATCTTCAAAAAAGCTGCTCACTCTCCATAATGGGGCTTCTGCTTCAGCCTGTCTCTTGTCCTAAAACCAGGTTTTGTGGTTGCACCTTTGGATGAACTTCAGAGAAGCATCTCCTACTTCCTCTAGAAGATATGGCATCTGAGAAAAGATTCTATTTCTCAGCATAGTACAGACTTATCTCCATATCCTGCCTGGACCCAGGTCTGCAGGAAGGGTGACAACAGCAGTAGAATGCATCCCATGTTAGTCATAGGAGAAGCAACTCTGAAAACAGCCTGTTGCCAAGGGAAATGCATCGGCACCCATACTTGAGAGGCTCTGGGATCTCTACAGGCAGTATTATTATTCTTGCTGCCAGGTGAGTTCCAGGGCTGGAGGATGGTGTCACTTGAGTCATTATTGCTAAACGAAGGCCAATGGAGGCCCTTTATTCTTTTTTTTTTTTTTAAAAGATTTTATTTATTATTTCCAGAAAGAGAGGAAGGGAGAGAGGCAGAGAGGGAGAGAAACAGAGAAACATCAATGTATGGTTGCCTTTCACCTGCCTCCAGCCATGGATCTGGCTGGAGACCTGGCTTGCAACCTGATTATGTGCCCTGACTGGGGAATCGAACCAGCGACCTTTGGGTTCGCAGGCC
>PVIW01000777.1:134299-295495 GCA_004026585.1 Noctilio leporinus | reverse complement strand
CCTTTATTCTTTTGATCTTTTCTTACTGCATGTTCCAGAGTGGACCTGGAGCTGTGTCTTCAGGCTCTCAATGGGGGGCTGCTTTCCCTTCAGTCTACTACAAATGACCATCTGGGGGTGCTCTCAGGTGACAGAAAGGTGAGAGTGTAAGATGGACAGAGAGGGGAGAAGAGGGTGCTGGAGGAAAACTTAGGTGGGCTCACCGTTCACATTGAGAGTATAGTAAGCCTTGTAGCTGCCCATGTTGCTGGTGGCCGTGCAGCCATAGGTGCCGCTGTCACTCTTGTTGAGGAAGGGGAAGATCAGGGCACTCTCCTGGGTTATTTTCACAGGTGGTACACTGCCCTCTTTCTCCCATAGGTACTGCTGGGGGCTGTTGAGTGTTCAGAAGAGAGTAGGTCAGGGCTAAAGACAGACAAATATAACTGGGAGATGGGAAATCAAGGACTATTTGATGAAAGCTCAAGAAGTTACAGGAATCGGAAACACTGAGCTGCTCAGAGGCAGGAACAGTGACATCTGGGGGTTTAATTTGGAGAAAAGGGGCATTTTCTAACTATATCTTACTGTAACTTGGTTCCTTATAGGAACCAGGCACTGAGCCCTCCCCACTACTGCTGCTTTGCAGGAGAAACAGAGGATGAATGTTGTTAGTGTCAGGGAGAGAGAGAGGCTCGGACAGCACACAGGAGATAGGAAGACATGTGAAGATCACGAGCTGAGAGTATGACGTTGTATTAAATGCTAGGAAAGAAATCTTCTTACACAGGATTGCCATGACCCTCACAGTATAGAAACAGCTTCTGGCCCTCCCGGGGATGTAGAGGATCTGGTCTAATCTTCGCTGTTGGTGTGTCTGTAGAGAAGGAAATGGTGTCAACACAAAACTCCCACACTATTCAGGAGATTGCCTTGATCGCAAAATCATTCTGTTAACCCCTTACAGCTTCCACCCCTAAATGCCTCAGGAGTCCAAAACGCTGTGAACAAAGACTTTGTTCCCCCTACGTCTTGTCAGCAAAGACTGCCATCACCATTGAGCGTGTGAGGCACTGGTGCTGTCACCTCACAGAGGTAGGGTTCTGAATGACCTGTCCTTGTGAAGACCCAAGAGATGTCTAAAAGAGAGCTGAGAAAGCGTATCATTGGTTCATCTACGCCTCGCAAACTACCTAACACATAAATGGGACTTAATAAACATTGGTGATAGAGCAAATACACTTGAACTTGGTCATTTACTGAGCCCCCAATCCTCTCTGTTCTGTAAGGGAGCTTAAACCAGCAGCAATGCTTAAAGAAAAATAAAAACAAACAAACAAACAAATAAAAAAAAAGAACATCTTTTTAGTGGTTAGCCCAAAAATGAAGAGAGCTTTGAAACAGTCAGAGATAGGTGTCATATTTTAGCTGCAAAAAGGCACTGACCCAATATAGTTGGGCTCTGCAAAGGAATAATGGCATCTGTCACTGACACCAAAGGGCAGGTGAGGAGGCTAGGTCCAGATGGCCGCTTAGAACAATATAGTAGATGCTGGTTCAGAGCAACAAATAAAGACACCAGCTTCCCCTAAGGATAGAACCAACTTTAACAATCAGTTAATGAACATGTTTTGGTCAAATGAAACCGGACGAAGAGAATGAGGCCAGGTGAGAGAATGGGCGTACAGGGGCCCACAGCCATAGGAACTCTATCATTTGTTGACTGACTGCTGATCACAATTGGGGCATAAAGCTCCCTGGAGAGTAAATGCCAGATGGCCTGGAACCTAACAGAAGCCTTTGGGACTCAGAATGGGGAGGGCCTTTCTTAGCCCTGGCCAGGGTCCAGACTCGGAGGAAGAAGCCCAAGGCCAGAGCTAATCAGAGAAAAAATTACAGCAATATAGAACTCTGACGTTTACAAACTGCTTTCATAGATACCCCTCCATTTACCCTCAGAAGAATTCAGTGAAGTAAGCAGGAGACACTAAGCGATTACAGGCTTTAGTGAAAGTTAAGACTGCTAGGAAGTAGAGACACTGCACCTGGAATCCAGGCCATCTATTCCAAGTTGAGTCTGCTAAATGGAAGGTGGTGGCACCCCAAACCTACCTCATGTTCAAGCTTCAGCAAAAGCTTAGCAATTGATTTAAACACCCCTGAAGTCAGTCCTAGTATCTTCCACAAGAAAGAGATGAAGGATTTTAATTATTTTAGAAAAACAACCAACTTTTCGATGAATTAGAACAACTCTTATCTCTTACTTTCATACTTTATTTCCCCCTTTGGTGCCTCCACTCAGAAGATTTATACTTGAAAATTTCTAAATTTTCTCAGGTGAGGAGTGAAGTTCCCCATTCATACTCAAGGCATATTCCATGGAGGGATGAGGATCCTTGGAAAGGCTAGGAATAGTGATCATAATAGTAGCGATTTTGGGTCAGAATCCCAAGAAAACTCTAGAGCTGTGGTAGACTGCAGAGAGCTGTAGGAAAATATCTGGGAATAATGACTGCCAGAGAGATTTTGTTTCCTACAACGTGGATATTCTTGAAACCATCATAAGCTAGATCAAGAAGAAGCCTTAGTGCTCCCCATGTTCATCTTCTCATTTAGCAAATAAAGAATCAAGCTCAGGGAAGGCAAAGTAATTTTCTTAGAATCCCATGACCAGTACGCGGTGGAGGGTATACTAGACCTGTGTCTTCTGACTCCTGATTTGCTACCGTTACAACCTAAAACCCTACTCCAGCAGTTGGTAAATGTACCTACTGGGTCAAATCCTGCTGGCTTCATGGTTTTGTAAATAAAACTTTATTGAAACACAGCTATGTTTGTTTGTTTACGTTAGCTGTCTATGGCTACTTTCCTGCAAAACAGCAGAAGTAGTTGAGATAGAGACCTTACAACCCCCAGAGCCTAAAATGTTTGCTACTGGGACCTTTACAGAAAAAGTTTGCTGACCCTTGGACTAGTTCTGTCACCTCTTGTCTCATTTTCTTTTCACCAACCCACTTATCTGTGCTTGTTCCATACCCCATCTCATACCCGATCTGTCTTCACCCATAAGCCCATGACATACATAAAACTTCAATGCGTTGAGCAGTGGATCTGTCAGCTCCGTTCAGAGATGCATGGTTCACAGAGCATATGATGTCTGCCCCATCGTCTTCCCGGGTGACCTGGAACGTCACTGAGCTGCTCACAGTGAAGGTTTTACCATTGGGATCTTCCTGTACTTGGGTCTTTTCTCCTAGAGTGTAGGAATAGACACACACACAGGGTGAGCAGCTATGGTGTGGCCCCACTGTAGTCATAAAGATGCTGAGCTTCAACTTAAAGAAACTTAGAAAGTTTTGAAATAGATATGTACATGCATACATACACAAGTGTGCCCAGAATATATCATTCCTCTTTTTCCTTCCACATCATGCCTTGTGAACACACACACATGTGCCTCTTCCTCTCCTCCCTCCAGGACCACCACCTCCTATAACCCCAAGGCAGGAGGAACTTACCATGAAGTTCTTGCTCACCCTTTCGCCAGGTGAGACGGGCTGCAGGTTTGCTCCCAGAAGACTGGCAGTTTAGAGTTGCTGTCTCCTTTTCCCGTAACGACGACTTGTAGCCAGAGATTATGGGCTTCTGTGGGATTCCTACCATGCGTAGGGGATGGCCAGGATATGAAGGAGAGGCCATGATGTTACACTCCGCTCTCCCTACTGAGGTGGCCTCTCTGGGGGACAGGATACCTGGGTCCTACTTTAGTTTATGACAGGCAGAGAACTAGGTGTCTTTCTCTTTGATCTCTTCCCTGAGGACCAGGGAGAAAGCTCCATGGAGAGGAGGGGTAGGAGTGGGGAGATTTAACACACTTGAACCCAACTGGGCGGCCACAGAAATAGTGTGAAGCTCAGGAAAGCAAAGAAGGAAATTGAAATATAGAATAAAATATAGAGAGTATGTAAGCAACTGGGGTACTCAACTTGGCCGTTATAATCATACATTGCATGCACCTCTTATGTTTCACTCACTCAATCTTGGGAGATAGGTAGAGCAGACATTACCCTTCTGGTACATGTTAGGAAATTCAGGCTCAGAGAGAGTAAGGTACTTGTCCCAAAGCAAACGGTTAAGTAGAGGAGAAATGATTAGAAGTCAGTGCTCTTTGCATTTTGTTCCATTGCAAAGGAAACATAGGTTGAACTTTTCCAAAAGGCTTAGAGCCTTGCCTGACTGTAGGCTCCTTCAGGGACACACCTAGGGAGACTTGCTGGCACGGAAGCATGCTGCAGTGACACTGGGGTTTGGGAACCTCACCCAGCACAGTGATGAGTGACTTGGCAGTTCTCACAGGCATAGTGAAGATGGAGCAGGTATATTCACCCTCGTCTGCCAGGGCCACGTTGCTGATGCTGATGCTGAGCTCATGGGGCGTGGACTTAACCAGCTGAATCCGGTTATCTCGAAGGGCTGGGGGGGCGGGGGTGGAATTGGGAGAATGGGAAGCAAGGCTTTTACTGGCACCTTTCAGGTTTATCTTCAATTCCAGATCAGTTTTGGGGGGAGAATAGGTCTAGTGTGATTTGGGTTGAGGAAAGAAATTGTGCCTGAGTTTTAACAGGCTTTAGGTCATTCAGTCATGTGCCTGGGCCAAGAGCTACCCAGAGATACCCAGAGAGGCAGGTTGGATGGCAAGGGCTTCCTTGTGAGACACATAGGTCAACACTGACATCAGCTGTCTCTTACTGCTCCTTTGGGGTAAAGTCACCCCAGGACCCTATAAGACCATGCATGGCCTTGGTCAGAGCTGTAATAATGGAGCTTCTCTGACACAAATTGAGGAACCAATAGCTTGTTTTTTCAAGTAGCCGCACTTTCATGTGTCTCAGGCTTTGAACTATAGGAACATTTTCCCTCAGTGCTACACTCCCCTTCCCAGCCCATGGAACCCACAGAGAGAGGTAACTCTACCTCTCTTCTCCCCAAAGTAAAGAGTCTGCTGAGCAGGGTTAGACCATTGCAGGGATGAGTCCTCATGGTCTTTCACTTGGCACTTGAGTACCACGGTGCCACCAGCCACCACTGTCTCATCAGATGTCCAGGGCTGACTGTCTGCAGGAATAAAATAGGGTTAGTTTCTGAGAAGCCTTAGCTCCTCCACCCATTTCTGGGCCAAAGTCCACCTCATCTAATTCAGACCACTCAAAGTCCAGGTCTCTGTGTCTCTTAAGGCATCATGGGAAGGAACAGAGGTGGTGGCAGGGTACCCTGGTTTCCCCTTGTTTTGAATACACAGAAGAACAGTGACTTGTTGAATGTTTGCATCATAAACTGACATGGCCACAAACAGAGAAATAAATTCCCTCCAAATCTATACTTATTACTTCACATGCATCTTTTCTGATAGAGTCCTATGATTCACCTTGAAAACACAGATATGTATCATTCTGTTTTGCCTCCCTGCCTACATGAGCAAGAACAAAAGAATAAAAGAAGCAGTTATGACTCATAATCCCACAACTAAGTGAGCAAAAGGCTAGGCTGGTCCTTGGATTACACATTCACTTATACAAGAGGTATCCGATGAAGCTTCAAACAAACAAACAATTTTCCTTAAAAAATTGATACATCTTGACACAGATTTTTAAAAATTCCTCCAAGAATAACTTCCTTTCATTCCTCAGCCCCATTAATGTATTTCTTCAGTATTAGTACTACCCACCTCCCATCACACAAACCCAATCACCATCCTGTTGTTAAAGAGCAAAGGATTAATGTTCTCTAATCCCTCTCTCCTTAGACAAGTTAAACAAAAAATAATGACTAATAGGGTGTCATATGAATGAACCATTTGAATCTCAAATGTGTCTTGTAGTCAGGCATAACCGTGAGCCCCATGGACTGGTGACACTTGCTTCCTCCTCCCAGTTATTATTGCTCTGTTTTCCCCAAAGCATTGATTCTGATTCCCAATATTGATTTCCTCATCTTCAGGACTGACTTTCTGTGACCCAATAGCACTGACCTTTACAGAACTAAAATAAACAGCACCTGCCAGCTGTGCTTCTGAAACATCCACAGTATTTGTTCTTTGGTGCTAAATGACTTAACCAGCATTATTCTCCTCTGACTAGGAAGCCAATACTTTCTACATTCCTTGAGTAATTTAGATAATTCCTATGCTTCCTATGACAGTGTCCTTAACCTCTTTCCTGTCTGCTTAATTGTCTCCCTTCTTGGTCACCACAGCTCCATCTCTAGTCAACAGTAAGCACTCCTGGTAGAGAAGGTGCCCCGGGGAGAGAAGGTGTCATGTGCTGGAACTGACATCAGTATTTCAGGGTCGCTCTCTCCAAATTAAAGCACAAAGCCTGGCCACTAAATTTAGTGTTTAGAATAATAAAAACTCGGATGGAAAGGGATCTTAGGATAATAGAATCCAATTCCCTCATTGAAAAGATGTGGACAATGAGGCAATGGAGGTGAAGTGATTGCCTAAGATCATTCTCCTTGTCAGTGCTTCTAGTTAGGACTAGTACTTCATTCTTCTGACTCTCAATGCTGTGTTTGTTTCATTGGAATGCCCCTCAAGTAATCATCTAATGAGAATTAAAATTATGATTTTGAGATTAATGAGCCAGGGACTGAGCTGGCTGAGTAAATTTGGGAGTAATAGATTTCTTAAATATCTCAATGAAAGGTTTGGGAAGTCTTTCTTTTACTGCTACGTACCAATTTGTAACTAGTAATTCCACTCTCCCTGGTTCCTTATGAGTATTTCTACCTTGACTATGTCTTCCAGAATCTCTTTATTCTGAGCAATACACTCCTCCTGGAATCATTTTACTTTTAGAAAAAGGTGTAAGGGATACAAAGGTCTCTGTATGGGAGCAAGGGAAGAAGGATTAGGTACTAGAAATGTTGGTGTTGAACTAAGAACTACAATGTCAGATGAACAGGAGAAAGAGTTGTGTGGTCATGAGGGGAGTAGAACACAGGGTGAAGGCCACATGAGTGGGAGATGATGTGAAGATGGTTGAGGGCACTGAGAGACACTGAGATGAGGGGCCTGGATTCTCACCTTGACTGACCAGCATGTCAGGACTGCTCCAGACTGTGGAGCTGATGGCCTCGTCGAACGGAGCCAGAGTTCCCAGCTCCAAATCCTGCTCCTGCCAGTAGCCTGGGGAGAGAATCTCCATCAAGGATGAGCCCTACATACGTGCTGCTGCAGTTTGGTAGCTATGTTTCCATTGTTGGAGGTAGGGGAGAGGTAGGTCCTGTGAGGGTTAAGTTCACCAGAATACCCAAGAGAAGGTGGGTTTCTTGCAAAAAGGAGAGATTAACTAAAGTACTGGGAAAGGAAGTTAGTCCTTCCTCCCAGGAGTGAATTAAAGGAGGATGCTAAATTTTATCAGTCAATCATATGTTGAAGCCAAGAGAGATCCTAGAAGTCATGTGTTCCAGTTCTCCCACTTCATAGGTGAGGATAAGGAAGTTTATCAAGTTAAGCATGGCATGGTGGAGGTCACTACAAAGAAAATGAAAAATAACCAAAGATTTTCATTCCTTATCCAGAATTTTCTCTGCTAAACTCTATTATCTACTAAAATTACTATAGGTTCAATAATTTAAAAATACTTTCACATGAATGCTTTTAATAAACCTGTAAAACCAGTATTCCTGT
This sequence comes from Noctilio leporinus, assembly GCA_004026585.1. Classification (NCBI taxonomy): domain Eukaryota; kingdom Metazoa; phylum Chordata; class Mammalia; order Chiroptera; family Noctilionidae; genus Noctilio; species Noctilio leporinus. Next base: position 287,826 of record PVIW01000777.1, on the reverse strand, counting down.
ATTATAATTACTACTTTTCCGAGTGGAAGCAGAACGAAGTGACTTGTCCAAGGTCATGTAAATAGAAGATCAAAGACTAGAAATTAAATGTGTGATCCAAATCCAAAGCTCTATTTGTTTCAGGTAAGACTACCACTGTAGAAAGACAGATACCGCATTGAGGGCAGAAGTTGCTTCCACCCTTCCCACCTTCCCAGACTGTTACCTTCTATTAGGTGCTCAAATTCTCAAGTTTCCTCCTTCACCCTCAGCCCAATGGCCCACTTAATGTCACTGACTCTGCTCACACCTCTGGCACACAAATCTCTCTCTCTCTTCCCACCAGGTAGCCTATAAACAATTTTGTGACTTCACGGTGTCAAGGGTCTAGTTCCCCAATGTACCTTGAAGGGGCGGAGGGACAAAGAAAAAGGCCAAAGGAATCTTTTCAGGATCTCCCGCCATAAACCCAGAAACAGCCAATCATGTGCGCAAAATTCAGTGAGGTCATGGGCTGCTGGGCAGAGTTCTGAACTGCTACTCATTCAGACCCGAGTTCTGGCACAACTTCAGTTGTGGCAGCGTGCTTGTTTGGGACAGCACGGGTCGGGGGAGGGCCAGTGGAGGAAGAAAGGACAAAAGGGGGGCACTGGGACCTACGGGAGGTGGTGGGGGAAGGGCAGAGTGGTAGGGGAGCCAGCATAAAAAGCTAAGAGGCAGATGAGCTTAGGATCCATGGAGAAGAAAACGGAAAGGAAAGGGACTGCAGAATCAGAAGGGAGGGGAAGAAGGGAATTGCTATGTGGATAGACAGAGGGGTGAGGAAGGGGGAGTTAGAGAGCTTCCTTGTGTGTGGAGAAAGCTCTCAGAGAGAGTTTCAGGGTTCTGCAGTTCATGGAGCCACCCCTCTTTGGAGGTCCTCATAGACATGCTCTTGGAGATTTAGAAATGACTCTGAGTAAAACAGAAAACCTCCAACAGGTAGAAAGAGATAGGCACAAAGGGGACAGGGAAAGTATTGATGAAGAAAGGCAGCAAAGATGAGGACAAGACAGAAAGGGGCCTGGAGAGGACCAGGACTCTCCCATCCAGCAGAGAGCTCCCCCCTGGGTACCAGGCTCTCACCCCGCTTCTTTCTGTGAACAGCAAGGATGGAGTCCACTTGAAGTTGGTGAGTATTTCATATGATTTTTCAGGCTCCGTATTTGTGGGTGTACTGCTTCAACACGCAGTAGGAAGCCAAATGGTTGTGCTGAAGTTTAGGGTGGTGGAGGGAAGAGAGGACCCAGGGAGGGTCACTCCTCAGCCCACAGTATTGGAACCCAGCGCACAAAGTAACCACTAAACAGGCCTTTGCTCAAATGAACAGAGGAAATAGCCATCTCATACCTTGGCATGAGACATTCAGTTTGCAGAGTGGATTTTCAACCATGAATTCATTGAATGACAAAACAACCTTGAGAGATAAGCGACCAGATATAATCACTTTTTAGAGATGAGGTTTAGAGAGGTTCAGGGACTTAGCTAAAAGCCCACAAATAGCACACCTCTCAAGGGTCCTCTTTCTCTCTCTGATGGTGCTCTCGAAAGTTTTCAACAGCTTTTTTTTTTCTTCTTCTTCTATCATTTCAGCCCATTGTGTTGCAATTTACTTGTTTAGTTATCGGTCTCCATATCAAAACTCATCTCTGTATCTTTAGCTTTTAGTCCACACTTAGCGGGCTCTCAGGACATTTAATTGGTCTGGTAATTCATTCCCTCTCAACTGGCACTGTGCTATGTCTAGTCTTCATCAGGCTGCGTGTGTATTCTGTCCAGCAGCATGGATTTAATTTTCACTCTCCTGCTCCTTCTTTCATCTGTATTTCCTCCCCCTGCATTCTCAGTTCTGTTCTCCTTGCTTACATTCCTTTCATCCATTCCCTCCTCCTGCATTTTGCTGGCATTTTTTTTTTTTTTTCCTGCATAGGATGAATAAGTGAAATGATGATGTAGGTCATTCAAACAAAAATAAATTGCTCAAGCGAGGGGACTGATAACTAAACAAATTAGCGCCAATAAATGTCACATTTGTAATATGCTTGGTAAATTGTTTCTATAGGCTTACAGGCAACTCTAGTTTGTAGTGTTTTAAGGAACTGCTTAAGAGAACTTATTTTACACTCTGCAGGTGACATCTCTCTAATTTAGAGAAATACTTAAGTTTTCTTTGTGTGTTTGTAAAATTGTACACCCATAATGATAAATTCTAAATGGGCACTCTGTGGGAGCAGATGAGTGATTATAATTCTATCAACAGAAGCATGGATAAGTAGAAGAAATGATTACTTTTTTGTGACAGGCTAGCGCCTTCTTTGTATTTAGATCATGTCAATCATTCATGATAGCAGCACAATTCCATCAATAGACTCAGAATGGAAAGTAATGCTTAAGAGTGTGCTGAAAGGGCCGCATGGACTTTGAAGTGGAAATAGTGAAAATTCTCCTCAGGAAGGATTTTTGGGAGGAAATGCAGACATTGAAACCACAGAACCATAGTTAGAGGAAGCCCCTCACGTAAAAGAAAAATAGATAAAGACAGATCTTGGTCATATCAGTCAGATTGTTTCCCTGCTCAGAAACCTTTACTAACCTCCTGCTGTCTACACACAGATCACATCCAGACTTGTTAGCCTGGACTTTAAGATCCTCTACAGTCTGGAGCCAATATGCCTTTCAGCTTTGTCTTTACCTCACTCACCCCATTTCTCAGATATATGACTCTATTTTGATCTCTTTCTGTAACCCCTTTGCTTTCTTGCACACACCTCCCTTCTTACAATAACTCCATTGATAATGGCCTTCACCCATCTCCACACACTCAAGCCCTATTCATCCTTGAAGCCTATTTGCTGTGAAATCTCCTTCAAAAAGTCTTCCCTGTTGGAACCAGGTGAAAATTATTCTGATTTCTCTGAGTTACAAACATGTATCTGCCTTCCTTAAATTATGCACCACTTTACTTTGTACTGCACATTTGGCTTCCCTCCAAAATTATACAGATTGTGCAGTTAGGATTGATATCTAATTCATTTTTGCATTCAGTACTGGCTCTAATATAGCATGCTACACATATCGATAGAAGGTGCTTAATTAATATTTATTTAATAAAGGAAACAAAGATGCTGAGCATTTTCCTACTGTGAGAACGAGGCTCAACATTTGCTAGCGGAGAAGCAATAAAACACAGTAAGAACAAATAGGCCAAGAAAGAGGGTTCCCATCCAGGGGCTGAAGCTCTAGAAGTCTACAAGATGGTGGGAATCAATATTTATCGACCATTCTCTGTTTCAAGATCCAAGTTAGGTGCTCTATATTCATTACTCCAGAACAACTCTTTTAATAGGTATTATCATGTACATGTTAAGGATGAGTTAACTAAGCCTCAAAGACTAACTAAGGCTCACAGAAGCTAAGAAACTCATCCATATGATGGATTCAATAAGTGTTGAGGTGAGAAAGACTTTCAACTTAAGACTTCTCTGACCACAAAGCCAAGCCTTTCTGCACATTTTCACTCCTTCTTTTGCAAACCATGGATTTTGTGTCTGTGGTGTAGGGCAGGGTTTATGGGGGAAGATCCCTTCATGCATTGCTGGCCAAGGGTGGCTCACTTAAACAGTACTCACAACGTTCACCTGCAGCGTGATTAAAAAACAAAACTGTAACAAGTTGAAAATGGGTGTTTGCAGTGGTGGTGCTGGTACAGTTTGTACCACTAAATGGCATTTTTAATGCGACTTATTAATATATCTTCATCTATACTTTTGGGTGGCCATTTCATGCACCCGTAAGAGTCTCACCATGTGGCACTCCTAAGTTTTGGTGTTTTCATAGCACTCCAGCACCTATAAACTAACATTATTATCTTCTGTTTGCCTTCAGTTCCCTTGGGGGTTCTTAATTTTTGGTTTAGTTACCCATGGGTTCCATATCTTTAGGACCCCCAGCATTTTAAAGAACAATATGTATAGCCAGTTAATTCACTAATTTCCTTTGGATAGATTGTTCGTATTAAGAATGGGGATTGACACCTGTGATTCAGTTTTTCACTCATAGCCCAGAACCTTGCACATAGTAAGTGCTCAGTAAATATTTATTGAATACATACATGAGTGACTTGAATGAATAAAAATGTGTATGTCTCCCACTTAAGTGAGGCTAGTAGGGAAGTCTATATGCCAGAATAACCCCTGATTGCTTGTTTTTTTTTAATATCTTCCCCAGCCTGTCTGTTTTGGGAAGCTAAAGTACATTTGCCTGAGAGTCAGTGCTGCACAGGTACGCATTTAGGATGGTGGGGCAAAAGACAGAATGCTCCCACATAACTGCTGTCCACGCTAGTGTTTGGGTCCAGAGCCCCACTTCACAGACTAGAGAAAAATCAGCTACCTGAGTAAGAGTTGATGGTAATGGTGATGGTGATGATGATTCAACATTTCTCTAATTCCAGAGTTAAAAATACTCTTCATCCTAGCCTACTTATTTCTCATGACTACCGTGACAGGTGGGTGGAGGAGTGTTATCTCCAAGGGAAAAATACACTGAGAGCTGTGGCCGAGAATACTGAAGGGACCCACGTTTAGAATGGTTTACCCATTCTCATGCTGGGCCCCTCGCCAGGTGATTGCACTGTAATTTTTCCCTGATGTCAGACACAGAGTAAATTCTTGTGTCACACACTGAAGACAACAGCCATGGCAAAATCAGAATTAGATCTTAGGCCCTAGAACTTTTTTTTTTTTTTTTTTTTTTTTAAGATTTTATTCATCATTTTTTAGAGAGAAGGGCAGGGAGGGAGAGAAACATCAATGTATGGTTGCCTTTCAATTGCTTCCAGCTAAGGACCTGGCTGGAGACCAGGCTTGCTACCAGGTTATATGCCCTGACTGGGAATCGAACCAGTGATCTTTGGGTTCATAGGCCAGCGCCAATCCACTGAGCCATCCCAGCCAGGATGGAGCTTTTCTTTATGCCCAGAGGCACTGCTATCTGATTCCTAATTTAGGCATAACTCAAGATTTATGAAGTCACTTTGACTAAAGAGACTTCAGAGCACAGTACCCTGATCGAAAAAGGATTCTACTTTCTTCAGTTGTTCTTGGGTTGCCAGAAATTACATTACTCCTATGAAGTCATGGTGTAGTTTCTTAGTTTAAAATTTGAGGGCCTGAGCGTTGAACTATTCCTCATTTTCTACAGCCATTACTTTCTAACTGTCTGCTCTTCCTGAAGTTCCTAATTCCCTACTGTTCCCGGTATTACAGCACAATCAGACAAAAGTTGGTGCCATAGAGGTGAGAGTTACTCTGTCATCTCAAATTATCTGTCTTTTCAGGTATTGTCTGTGCCTGTCCTTCTCTTTCCATTTGATCCTCAGAGACAGGGCTGTCTCCTCATGGGCAGCAGGATCTCCTGAAGATCTCCTTGCCCAGCTCAGCTATGCTCCGGCTTACTTTCACTTCAGAACTTCAGAGCTCAGTCACACTTCAGCTACCTGCCTGCTTCCCTGAGAGAGACCCTTCTGCCCGCTTTCTGCCTGTGTGGCTGAGCTTTAGCTCCTCCTTGTTCCCTCCCTCCATTGTTCTTTCCATTGCTATCTGGTTTTTCCTCCTGGAATCTCATTTACCTACTTTTCTTCTGCCTTCCAGCAGCCTCTTTTGGTCTAAAGGCACTATCTCAGTTTTGCTTTATCCGCCACACCCACAGCGGTGGTTTACAGGATGTAAGTGAAAAATGATGGTAAGTGGAGGTGGGAACAGAAGCTTCTCTCTAAGTTCCTAAGATGCTGAACTAGCCATGGCGAAAGATCCAGAATCTTTACAACCTACATTATGAGGCGATCCAAGATTTAAGCTTGGAAAGGACCAATATGCGCTCAAACAGGTTTATTGTTGCACATCGGCAGACACCTTTTGGTTCCATTCTTAGGCAGGTTATTGCAAATAAAAGGCTGTGTTTCCTGGGCTGGGAATAGTGTGTGGTTAAGCTTCCCCAGGCTGAATGAGGAAAAGATAACTTTTGGGGAGTTGGCTAGCTTGCCTTTAGTGGAGTTAAAACAAAAAACTGATCTTGGTATTAACCTTCTTTTCATTGAAAAAAGGAACAGTTATTCCAACTTTAGTATGTCAGGAATAAATATACTCCGTATATTTCCTAAACCCTGCAATCAACTTGCATGTCTGATCATTTTCTACTAATCCCTAATGGACCAGATGTGGTTATGTTTAAGATCTTTTTGATTCCACCAGACATGATGGAACTGATGCCCTTTTCTGACCTCCTGTTACTAACATTCAATTATTCCTCTCCTCTTTCTATTACAACTCATTCTTCCCCAAATATTCTCCCCTCTGTGATCCTTAGAAGCATAGACTTTTAGAGTGGAGAAGGATTTTAAGTAGCATCTAGTGCAACCCTCTTATTTTAAAGATTAAGAACTAAGGCTCAGAGAGGTTTAGGAACTTTAGCACAGTCACACAGGCAGCTGGTGGGAGTTGTGGTTATAACCTGGTCTCCTGTTCTCCTTGCCATTTGATAGCAGGCCTTTGTACCTGTTAATTCAAACATTAAGTTTCCATTTAGTGTGATTTAACTTTCAGTGACATCCTCCTTTTCTGCTCTCTACCTCCCTGTATAGAGTAGTGAGGAACTCTAGGGCCCTAAACCTCAAGAAAAGTAACGACTAAATTTCAGGCAGTTAGAGAAGTTGCAGTGAGATGACGATGCCGTTCCTGAAGATGCAAAGAATGACACATTCACAACTTAGGTGATTTCGGTTCCCACCGAAAAGGACACCAACAGGAAGAAGCCATTTCCATGCCATTAGGAGTTAAAAGATGTGATTATGAAGGATAGGCTCTGTGTGTGTGTGTGTGTCTGCGCTCGAGCGCTGCTGTTATAAAAGAGCAGAAGAGCATGTACTATTCCTGAGCTAGAGAGAAAAATCTGGAGGTAGAGTGGGCTTGCAGTAGGCTGAGGAGGGCCTGAGAGACTTAGTTAAGATTCTGAGGAGCAGAGACTGGGAAGTGGGTGGCAGAGAAGGAGGTGGGGACAGCTGTTGCTTTGATTTGCTGTTGAGTCAGTGTTCTCCATGCATTAGTGCTCGGAGGGAGCCCTGGGCTAACCCCCAATGAAAACAAGTCCCTCTGTGATAATATTGTATTGTAGCAAGAGCTGCAAGTGGGAAACAAAAAGGAAGTGGAACCTATCTCCAAAGAGCCTCTTCCTAGCCTCAGCTCCTTGCATCTAGGACGGAGCTGTGTGCTCTACACAAGCAGCTAGTGTTCTGTACTGGGCTGTTAGGGAAGACGAGACAGAGCAAAGGGATGATTCAGTAAGACCCGCTGGAAGAACAGGTTCTGTGTCAGGGTCTGATTCTAATCAGTTGTTTTTCAGGTAAGCTCCTAACGTTGGTCATGAAATCACACTCTTGTTGGATGACGGTCCTGAGGCATTTTAAGAGTATCCATTTGCCCTCTTTTCTCATTTCCTTTCCACCATGCTCACACATTCTGAAATCAAGGCCAGAATGACCTGGAATCTGCATTCTAATGCAATAGAGTAAGGAGGCCAGATGTTATTTGATCTGAACTTTTAGATGTCCGTTGAACCAAGTGCAGGCACTTATACTCTTCTGCTTAATTTACCTAGCTGTGTTCACACATATGTAATAGAACTGGGGAAAAAATCCTCCTCCCCCATCTTAGGGAGTACTTGGAAAGAAAACATAACAGAATCAGTGTGGAGTAAATGATAGCAGAATTCAGTTTAGCTCATTGGAAAATATATTTAGCTATGAACAACTAGGGGCTGGGGAAAGGTAAGAAAGCCAAAGACATTGGGGAGAAGTAAAGGATAGATTCCCTGATGATGAGAAATCGCAGTCCACGTTCAAAAGTCTTGTGTCAACACACAGAACTCCAGCACTTGTTTAGGTGCATGGATGCATTCCCTCTCTTGACAGGCTCTATTCTTCTCCTTTTCTCTTTACGCTGCATTTTAGATACATCAGGCTTATGACCTGATGTGGTAGGATTACAATGCTGTGAAAAAGTTGAATTTGTTACAAATCAGAAAAGAAAGAATTTATCTCTGCTGGTTCTGATTTTACCGACCTGTTTGCACTGTTTCTCTTTACTGGGTGGTTAGAGTCAGGGAGTGAATGACAGGTTTAGGGTAGTGGGTAGAATATTACATGAAGAATAATGTGTTCCACCCTCCATGCCCATGCTACTCTAGGTTTCCATCTTCTCCCAATCCTTTGTGAGAGTCAGTATATCCCCTTCACTTTTTTCACTTCAAAAATGCACTTTTCAAAGGGGGGGGGGGCACATTGTTGAATTAGCCTTATCTTGTGACTTTCTGGTAATTTAACTCTTCTAGGAGACAGACACATTCTTTCAAGTCCACAGACCTCACAGCCCCCAGCGTGGCATGTAAATACTGTTCTAACCCAAAGGCAGTCTTCTTTTCTCTTCTTAAAACTTCCTTTAGTGTCTCTTCTTTAATGTGGGGATATACTCATTTTTGTGCTCCAGGTGAATATTGTATACTCCAACTTGGGTATGTTCTTTATTTTCCTCAACATGTGTCTCTTGACACATATGTCACACTGCAATTTTACTATTCATATATCTGTTTTAATTTTTTTCTGACATAAACACACAGCTTTTCTTATGACCCAGATAAAGAACCCTTTTCACAAGCCCAATATTAATCAGAACCTCTTATTTCCAGAAGACCATATGGCTTAAAAGCAGATATTCTCCCCAAAGCAGAATTCAGGCTTTCACTTTTGCACATACTCTGCAGGAGAGGGCCAGAATTCTCTCCTCCTCAGGGCTGAGGCTCGTCCATCTGTTACTGACACTGGACTCCAGGGCTTGGGAACCAGAAGAGAATTGGCATAATGCAGCAGTTGAAGATAAATGAGAGTATGTGAGCCCTAGGGGTTTAGTGATGGTGGTTTTTATACTTGATATTACAGAATGGAGACTAGGGGAGGAAACATGTAATAGGTGTTTGGAAAGATTTAATCATTAAAAACTAGTGTAAGAACTAGTGGAAATGAGTAAGTACAATTGTCCTGTCAATTTTGCATTTTCTCAGGAACAAGTGATTAGGAACAGATGGTATAACTGGCCCTTCATTTTGTAAGAATAAAAAAACCTGGCCCTGGGTCCTGCAAAGGCTGGCTAAGGCCACAGTCCATCTCAAGTTACTTGTCATCAATGTATTTGAGTCTTTCTGGGTTTCCAAGAAGTATCGGGTATTTATGTCAGAGACTCAGTAAACCAGTTTGTCTCTTTAGTGTTTTACCCTGTCTGAAGCTTTGGCTGGAATTCTAGAATCAGAATAGAAGCTAAGAGCTAGGGTACAGAAGGAAAAATAAACATATGAAGCAAGGATCTGCATATTCCCAATGAAATCTGCTATTGGAAGTGCTAGTTCTCTATTCTACCTTGCCATTATCTGGTACTATATGAAGGAAGTGGAGCACTAAGTAATGGTTAGCTTAGAGATGAATGGTTGAGATATCAGCTTTCATTCCTTCTTCTTTGTCCCCCCGAGGGCAAGGTGATGAGTCTGACCTTTCTGACCCTGAACTGGAAGTAAATGAGTCAAAGATGATTATAATTATCTACCAATACACAATTAGTGTAGGTCTAGCTGGGGTAAGAAAACAAATCATTCAAGAAGACCTCCAGGAGAAAAATGGAGAGATATGAGAAGCTTAAATAATCCTAGAGGTAAGAGTTGACATAGGAGAATGACACACATATTGAAAAAAAATGTAGGAACCTCTGCACTAGAATTCTTTCTGAAACGTGTCTTCTATTCATAGGGGCCTCAGGGTGATGGGTAGATGGGAGATACTCCAGCTGTTATTGTAACCCTAATTCTGCCTTCCTGAAGGCTCACTCATAGAGATAAATCACTTCTATTACCTGTCCTTGCAGAATGAAGTCTCTCTTTGTTTCAAGTGAGGAAATGGAAGGGGGGTTCCAGAAATTCATCTGAAAGCCTGTTTCCCTAAACCATACTCTGCTGTAGGTCATTCATTGGTGTTAACTATTATGTGAGCTATTATGCAGAAATTGACATAGGGACATCAGCATGTAGAAGAGAAGCTTGTGTAGTTCTTATGTGATGGGAGGAACAAGCTGCCTAGTCTCAGGCAGGGTCTGAGCATTCTTGGCTCCCTGCCACACTTGATGTCATCAGCTTATTGGCAGATACCCCAAGAGTAGCAGAATCCAGTTTAAAGATGCATCTCCTGAGATTTGGCCAAGTACTTGGACTCTGGGATAGAATGGATGTATTAAAGGCCATTTAGTTCTGTGCAAGATGGCTGTAATTATCTGGAACATGAGTCAGGGTTTTGATACTTCTTGTCTATGCCTCTCATATGTTGAATCTTTCCATTACCATTCTGATAACCCATCACTCTCTGTTGTTTTTGCATTTACTTCTAAAACTGAGGGAAAGGGGGAAACAAACCCTTTAACAGGATGGCTACATTGGTCATCAGGCTGAAAATGGTTTTAAGAGGCTCATGCTTATGAACTGATTAGGACTCCACATTTTTGCATTCCACATTTATAGTGTATGTGTGGTCATTGTATATGAACAATACTGTCTCAATCTAAAACCTGACTATTTGTAGTTGTTTTTAATATATTAGTCCATATATGGTGAAACATCCAGTTCTTCTGGGGCCCTTTGAGGTCACGCTAAGGTCTAGGCACTTGAACATTTCAAACAACACTTCTTTTCAACCTCAGAATTATTTGTTGTTATTGTTGTTTTATTTTCCTGTCCCTTTCCTACAGTTGATTAGACGATTGTAAGGACTCTCCAGATCTATATTCCAAAGTTTTGTTCCCCTCTTCCTGGTGGAATATGTCATGTATCATAATCAAGATCATGTGTGTGCTTGTGATGGGGAAGGGAAATTCCAACACTATTCTGAGGGCTGTGTTGCGGGGAGTAGAGATGATGAAGCTTGAAGGGAGAGCAGGACCATGGAGAGCAACAATAAGAGCTTGGAGTGTCACCATTTGGGGCTAGCACCATGGAGAGCTCAAAGCACAAGTAGTTCGTTCCACAAAGAACAGTGGAAGTAAGCCAGACCATGGGTGAAGGCAGCCGGCCCTCTAACAATCAAAACTAAAAGAACAGACATCAGAGCTTCTGCTAAGATCATGTTATATACTCATCACTTGCTCTAAAAGGCCTTCTGAAGTGTTTTGTTTGAACTCTTTTATATACCCATGAGTATATAAAAAGTGAGGACTACCACCAGACTGAATTTGTCAAATGAGCCTCAGTAATTATGACAAATTACCTAAGTATTAGTGGTGGTAGAAAAGGTTTTAATTTGCTACAACCAATTATGAATTAAATTACAGTTATCATCTAATGAGGTAAAAAGTGCCACAGAGCCTCTGTCCCCTCAGAGACATTAGGGCATGAGGAAGTAAAAATGTATTACTATCCAATTGGGCAGGCAGAGTGCTGTAAAGTCCCCAAAATTATGTGAATAGTTTAATCTTACCCATAGATGGAAAGTAGAAATGGGTCATGCCTCTTAAGAAGAGTATTGCCCACAGGATTTAGAGGCTTTGGTGTTAATTGGGGCATTTGGTCACTTTCTTTGGGCGTAGGGAAATTTTGATAAAGGGAGAAACAGCTCTGTCTTTAGTACTTGTTGCTTCAGTGAAGAATATGAATTTTACTGCCCTTCTACTTTGTAAAAATCTCAACAGTTTCATGTGTTCAAGACTCTTGAGAACTTGGTTTTTCAATGCTAGAAAGGACAGATCTCCTTGCCACAACAGAAGATTGAACTGAGTATTTACTTGGTTTAAAGGAACCTTAGCATCAGTTGGTTCTGACCTTGGAAGCAACCATCAATTCTGCTGATTTTAGAGTTTATGAATAGGCTTTAGGATTGGCCTCATCCAGGAAACAAAATGTTCCAATATAGAGGTGTATAGTTAAGGGTTAAACATGAATTATTAAATGTTAACACAAGAAATCAAAGGATGAAGTATAATTACCAAAACTTTTTAATACCCTAGATTTTTTTCATTCAGTAGTTAGAAGCTTGTCCAGTCCACAGCTTGTTTTTTATGGAGATTATCATCCTTATGTGAAATCCCATTACTGAGAAGTAGATGACAAAAGGGATAGTTGGACCAGTATACAGTTATACTGAAATAGGAAGCAATAAAGAATATGACTAGTCACAGGGGATACCTATGAAGATATTTTTCCCTAGCATGTGCCTTAAGGAAATACAGCTTTTGATCCCATTCTACATATTATTTGGATTGCAGTCAAGTAGTAACAGCAAGGACTACCAAAATAAAATCTAAAGATTTACAGAGCAATGGTTCAACTATCTATTCTGCTATTTCACAGTGACCAGAACACCAAAGAATTCCATCATAGAATTTTATGGCTGCAGAACTATGAGTCACTCTCCAAGTGAATAGTGAACATCTCCAACAAGGCACTCTTGAAATTACATTTGGACCTTCCTTCTTCCTCAGTTGGCAAGTTGGAAGAAGGAGAAGAGAAGGAGAGGGTAAAGGAGAGGGGAGGGAGAGAGAAAGAGAGAGAGAGAGAGAGAGAGAGAGAGAGAGCATGGAGAGCATGCACTGGCTAAGGGTAGTGAGTTGATTCATATTACTGCAGTCTTGGGCACAGAATTTCAAACCTTATGTAGCAGAACCCCCAGGTTGTACATTAAGGAATATGGGGAGTGCAGGGAAACCAAGGAGAAGAGTAAAAGGGCTACAGGTCTTATTTCTCTGTTTCAACAAGAGTAAATTTCCTTTTATCTTGTTTTATTTATTTGAGAAAGAATGTTCATGTCTTTAAAAAGTGATAAAAACACTCCCTTAGAGGAAACTACTAAAACCAAAAACTGCTTAGCCCTAGAGAAAACTTGGGAGAGAATCTTTGGCATAATTGCTAAAGATAGGCAGTTGACATTCCACAGTTCGAGCCCCACAGTGGGCAGACTGGTTCTGCATGGAATTAACTAAACTCTGCCATACGTGTCTCGCTGGTAATCTCAACTTCTCTGTGCCAGAAAACACACATCTGAAGGAAGAGCATGTCCTTCCCAAGGGTTACAGCTGCAACTAGGAAGAGAAAGTGGATGGAGTAGGTCTGCCAAGCAGCTACGTAGGCTGCTCTAGAGAGAACACGCCTTCTGGACTTCTCTGGCTCACAGGGCATGATCTCTGCACTGGGCACCTCGCCAGGGGCTGCAGAATGGATGGCAGTGAACAGAAGGTCATTGGGAAGGGAAAAGAGATTCATGTACGGGGCAGTGCGGTACAAGGTTAAATTGTTATAAACTGGTCTAAAGCCAAGTGCGGCTGTCCACCTATCCATCTCTACACTGGATCAATTCACAGATTTCTAGAAGTAACTTGAGCAGGAAGAATCCAAGGAAGGCTGATTACAATGTTGAATGAGGAAGTGGCTCACCAAAGGGATAACCATAGGACACATTAAGTTTATAGGGCTTGTTTCCCCACACCTGGAATGCTAACTTCTGGCGCTACTAGGAGAGGCATGTGAGAAGGAAGGGGCAGGTGGAAAACTCTGAATGTCTGAACTGTTTCTGAGCTTCTAGCCACAGTACGAATGGCCATGCTTAGATGTCACTGCTTGCTCTTCTCTAGCCTCTCAATTCCTGCCCAGCCTTATGAGCCTAAAAAATAAACGCTGTACTCCAGGGAACACTATACCTCAGGAGCATATGAAATTTGTTTTTCTTATTCTAAATGGAAATAGCCACTCTATCACACACCCTTGTCCACTCAAAACATCAGTGTATTAAGTAAGGTATCTTGTCCTTAAACCTTCATACCACCTCTGTCCCTGTTTCGGTCAGACATTACCAGGTAAGCTATGATCTGTCTCACTTCCTGCCCAGACCCACTCAGGGATGCTAAACATCCCTTCTGCATGATCCTGGCCAGAAGATGCTCCTCATAATGGAGCATTGTACCTATGCACCCACCTCCCACGATCAGAGCTGGCCTTTTCAGATCCAGAAACTAAAAGATAGAATTAGGTTAGATAAAAGATCATACGTGGCTGTAGCTTTCATACATCCATGCATCCTGAGACACTGCCCACCAGACATATGAGTGCCCACTATCTGGATAGGTAATGTTCTGCAAGGAAAATGATGCTTGATTCAACTCTTCTGAGTTAACAGACTTCTCTCCTCGTCCCCAGCTTCCAACCATCTTTAGGAATTCTCCATTCAAAATTTAGTGCCTCTCCCACTCTTTCCCTCAAGCCACTGTTCTAAGACATATTTATAAATAGGAGAACAGAGCACTTTTCTTCCTCTCAACCTTAAGCCTGCATGGGGACTGGTGCCCCAAGTTGAGGACCTCCTCCTCCCACAAGAACCCCCGCCCCCCAAAACCCAAACAGTGCAGTTGGCGAAGACTTAGCTAGTATATAGATTTACTCTGTTCTCCAGTGCTTGCCTTCCAGAGTTGAAGAGCTCACAACTTGCTGGGACAGCTTCTTTCTGTTTAGGTATCATCCTGGCAATGTTACTTCCCATTGCTGGACAGGTGCAGTGTGAGTCACACCTGCATCTCTTTAGTGCAGCTAGCTGGATGGGAGGGCCGGGGGCTGCAGGTGAAAGTCAAACCTAGTAGAGGGCCATTGCTGAGGTCCCGACACCCAGTGCCTCTCCTTGCCCTGCACTTAGCCTGCCTCTCTCTCTGGACTCTCTCCACCCTCTCAGTGAGCTGGGTCAGCGGTGCAGGCTTCCGGGCAAGGGGGATTCCACACAGGAGGAAGAGGGGCTGCTGTGGTGGTGACTCAGGCAGGAGCTCCCTTTGGAGAGTGTTGACGGAGACAGGGTGGAAGGATTTTGCTACCAGCTCGCTGTAGGCAGCTGATTACTTCCACCATATCAGGGAAAGCTCCAACAAGGCACCCTGGAAATTACATTTGGACCTTCTTACCATGATGGAGACAGGACTGGGGTGGGGAGGGGGGGTCAAGCAAGATGGAGTGATTATTCCCTCCAGCACCCTGGCTCTTTGCCTGCTTTCTTCAGACGAAATTCTCCACATCACCCTCCCTAGTTTCAATCCCTCCCCTTTCCACCTCCACTCCACCCAGTGCCCATCCCTCCTGGCCACTGGGTCCATCACCCACGAGCCTCCTCCCTTTTCTCCTCCCCTGCGGTTCTTTCTGTTTTTCGCTGGCATCTGGCCGGGCACAGCTACCACCCTCCCCCTCACTTGCCCCACATCCCTTTTCTCTGCAGAGGCCCTATTCCCTTTCCCCCCCTCCCTCACCCCTTGCCCAGCTCTGCCTGGGATGGGGACAGGAGGACGCATTCCTTCAGTCCCTTCACAGCCTGCTGCCCTCCCTCCTCTGGGACCCCAGGGTCTGAGCTCTGGCTGCCTTCCTGGTCGCCTAACAAACTGCCGCCTACCACCCCGTGAACCCTCCATTGCCTTTAAGAAAGCTGAGGTGCCCACACAACCCTGACCTACATAGCCAGCGCCAGGATGGCAGGAGGGGTTCTCCCCTAAGCCCCCTCGCTCCTGCCCCGCCTCCTTTCTCCTCACTCTCTCCCTTCTTCTTCCCACCATTACAAATCAAAGCAAGTTAGAGTTCCAGGCTGGAGCTCGGGTGCTAGGCATGCTACCCCACCCCAAATCCGGGAAAATAAATGTTTAGCCCAGGAAAGCCTTCGGTTTTCCAAGCATCCTCCTTTCCCAATACCTTGATCCTTCTGCCTGACCAACCCCCACCTCCTCTGCTTCTGTTTGGGTTTCTCCACCCCGCTCTGCCGCCGCTAGGGATATTGCATCCAGGGGCCCTGTCCGCCCAGTGTTGTTATTTTGCTCCAAGAAGAAGCCCACCCCCTTCCTTGCCTACGCCCCCCTCGACAGCCTCACCCAGACCCCGTTCCTTTGCCACTGGCAGCTTCGCCTCGGGTGGGGAAGCGGCAATGTTTGCATACAGCAGTTTGGGGGATTGCACTGGGCACCCAACCCTCCAGACGCACATACACAAACACCCGACACACGCCCTGCCTGTCTCACTCCGCCCCCGACACACAGGGACACAGACGCACACACACCGATATTGACACAGGAACGCAGAACCAGACAGCACGAGAGCCGCACACACCCAGACACACACGGACGTCAACACACGCCGGCTCGGGGCTGCCCCAGCAGCCCACCACCCCGGGCACACGCAGGCACGCTCGCCGGTGTGGAGCAGCGTGCACGCCCGGCACACCCACGACCCCCGGAGACACAGGCGCTCAGCCAGGCGCAGGGGTGCTGGCACCGGCTGGCGGCCGGAGCCCCGGGTTCCGAACAAAGCCGGCCGGCTCCTCCGCCCGGCCGCGCTCGGAGCCCCGCCGGGGTCGCTGCCCGCCTCCCCCGCGCCGCCGCCTCCCTCACTCACCGTCCTGGGAGAGGTTGGCCTCGCCGGGCGCCCAGCAGCAGGCGAGGAGCAGGAGCAGAGGGAGGGCGGCGGGGGCCCCCATCGCGCTTCCCGGCCGGCTCCCTGCTGCGCGCGGGCGGGCTGGGTCCCCGCGGCTGGGGCTGGGGAGGAAGTCGGCTACGACGCAGAAAGGGCGCCCCGGAGCCACTAGAACCCCGAGTCCGAGGCGGGGACCGGGAGGGAGCCGGCACTGCTGCAGTCGCCGGGATTAAATAGGACGCTCGGAGCGAACCATTCGGTTGGAGGTGGAGGGGGGTGACGGCGGGCTGGGCCGGCCGCGCGGGGCTGGGGGGGCGCGGACTGCCGCATTCCCCGCTCCCCACGCCCCCCAGGCCCCCTCCCCGCCGCCGTGGTGCCTTCCGCTGTCTCCCCCCCCCCCGAGCTCAGCCCGCCAGGCAGGCTTTGGAGCCCAGGGAGGGAGCTGTTCGGCGGTAGGACCCGGCGCGCACCCCTCTGGGGTTCGGGGCGGAGGGGGAGAGCTGGGCAGGGCCCTGGACCAGCTGGCGGGAGCGGCCACTGCAGGCCTGGGCTAGGGTGTGCCCGCTGTGGACAAGGCCCTTCCCGCTCTGCCACCTGGGGATCCCCGAGAGCCCTGGGGGTCCCTATCAACAGTGTGCCCAGCGACCTCTCCCCGCGGGGTAACCAGTGCTGTTGACCTTTCTCCTCAATACTAACCCCCCTGGTCCCCTAACCCAAGAGCCCCTAGTTATCGCTTCAATAACAGTTTCTGGCCTCAGGCGATTTCCATTTAAAAGCATTTTCCAGAAAACCCACAAGTCATGAGACAACATTTCCCTTCATCCCTTGTCACAGAATTCCTCCGAAGCAATGCTTTCCCTGGAGACTATTGCCCAACCCAATGGCCTACAAAGCAACTCAGTAGTGTCCTCCTTCATATTTCCTTTGCCCTCCCCTCTTTTGCTCCCAGGGCTTCCCTCCAGGACTTTGCTGTTTTCTTCATCTTTCAGAGGTTCTTGTTCTTCCTTCTCAAGTTTTAGTGAGTGCAATTCTTGAGTCCATGGTCCGACCTACAGACCCTCAGGAAGCTTCCTCTTGAAGGACCAGTGCAGCGGTAACTAATGCAGCTCTTGTCCCTGAGACCAGATATAATATGGATGAGGGGCAGAATGTCTATACATGCTCTTGGCTCAGGAATTCCAAATCCTTGGGGTCGCTGTTCTTTGTGGTTGAGTATGTCTAGAAAAGCCTTGGCACATCTTAGAAAGGGATTTTGAGTCGATTTGCTCAAACTTAGCTTTTGGAAGTCAACTTCTAAGTTATAGAACCTCTGCATCAAAGAATCGTACATGTATAAGCATCCTTAGAAAACATTTGGTCCAGCCTCTTATTAGTCAGGTGCAATTTAGGCTTTAACTGACCACCCCAAGGTTATACTGACAGTTAATACTAGAAAGCACAATATTGGTTGGGACATGGAACAATAGGATTTTCAAAGTGCCTTTGCATCCTATGTTGTCCCTAGATGAGGGAATTAGGTCCACGTCTTCCAATTCCAGTGCTGATCACTGGGCCACACCCTGCTAATCCTTAAAGTTTAGATTCTCTTTCTCCCTCTCAGACAAGCTTTCTCAGTCCTTTGTGATGGATGCAAGCACAAGGATGTGGAAAGTACTTTGCAATCATTAGAGCTCTATATAAATGTTAGTCACTGATGGAGAGGCCGAGAGAATATTCTCTGGGGACATCATTCAGGAGAGTCATGCTGCCTCACTGTTTTTCTCTTAGTGTTCCTAGAGCTTACCCATAGTTTCTAGGAAAAGAGCTCCACCTGCCCCTTGGACATTTCTTGAGTATGTGGATAGTTTTTGAGAATTACTGGCAGGACGGTGTTTGACTACCTTGGGTTGCCTGACTTGCTGGCCTTGGCATTGGTCAGTAACTCCAAATTATTCCCCCTCCCTGGGTTCTCTGGCATCTTGAAATCTGTGACGGGCAGAGATGAGAGATGTAGAGAGCTGGGTGTAAGAGAGAGGAGAGGACAGTCTATGGGGTCAACGAGGGGGCTCTATGAGAAAACTGGACTATCCGACAGAGGTGGGACCAAGTTGGCATGAATTTAGCCATGCAGAGAAAAGCAAGGAACAGGTTTGTTAAATAAAGAAAAGAAAATAAAATAAAAAGAAAGAAAGAAAGAAGAGAATGGGTTTTAAGAGGGTATTGGGCTATCCCAGTTAATGGATCTTAATGGATAAAAAGTATTATGTTTGCAACTGGAAGAAACTTTAAAGATCATGTAAGTGGGTTTAAGAGAGGACAGGGTAGTGCTGACGGAGTGAGATTGGGGATGGGGGTGGCAGGATGTGAGGTTAAGCCCCAAGCTCTTCCAACTAATTGCCCCCCTCCCCTGGGCCCCCTCTTTCCATCTGCTGCTCTGCATCCGGTCCCCTTCTGCCTTTCTTCTTTAATTCTCTAATGACTGCTGGTCCAGCCCCACCCTGCTCTGGCACTGCCTGGGAAAACCAAGGGTGGGAGGAGAGGAGGAGAGTTGTTTTGGAGACAGTGTATTAAGAAACAGCAAATGAGACTCTGGAATGCTCTTTTCCTCCTGGCTCCCTTTCCCTTTTCTGCATCATCAGCATCAGTTTGGCAGTACTTTAGGACCTGGAAGTAGGAAGCAGTCAATGGCTTTTCGAAACATATTAAAGAGTATTAGAATTGTAAGGGACCTTCAAGATGACCTAATTAATACCCCTTGATGAGCAGATGATGAAAATGGAACTCGGAGAAGTTACTATACAACTTTGGGTTCACACAGTTGTATAGTAAAGGGTTACCAGTATTGCAAAGGGGAGGTGCATTCACCCTTGGAAGCAGGAGAAATAAGTAGAAACAATTCCAGTACTCCCCAGCAGCATACAATTTGATGAATTCCTCACTCCTGCATAACTCAGAGTGAAAGGATAGTTTCTCCTACAGATATGGATGTCTACACTGGAATAACTCTTTATCCACAACCCTTCTAATGTCCTTTGTACATGTGCACCCAGTATCTCACACCCTATTCACTAGGAGTAGAGTTTTATAAAGAAGACTGACTTACAAGGAGTATTCCTATCATAAAAGTAGGCAAAAGAAAAGTATCTATGTTGTATTGTGATCTCTATGGTTACTTACCACTCTAAAATGCTATGGCATACAATATGTGTTTCCCAGAGACTTGCACAAAGCCTGGAGTAGGTTGTCTGTGGGATTAAAGAACTGGTAGCCACAGTGATAACTGGGGGTTGGGGCAGAGAAGGGGAATGAAGGGAAGGCGAGTTTTGGCTCCTGGGTGCCCCTGTTCACTCAGTCAGCGCCTGGGTCACTGGGGGTGTGGAATGTGAAGCTGGCACCAGTGCCGGGCTCCACAGCTGTGTGGGCTCTCTGCATTCCTTTCCCCACGCTGCTCCTGTGGAGGGAGAAAAGGGAACTCAGCCTGAGTGGGGTGAATACTACGTATTCATTTGCAAGGGGGATGACAGCACCTGTAGAGAGAAAACTCAGAAGACTTGGCTCAGTTCTGCATTGTGCGCTAACCTTTCTTATCTTTATGACCTTTTCTTTTTTTTTTTCAAATTTTATTTATTATTTTTAGAGAGAGGAAAGGAGAGAGGCAGAGAGGGAGAGAGCCATTCATGTTTGGTTGCCTTTCACCTGCCTCTGGCTACGAACCTGGCTGGAGACCTGGCTTGTAACCTGGTTATATGCCCTGGCTGGGAATCGAACCAGAGACCTTTGGGTTCGCAGGCTGGCGCTTTATCCACTGTGCCACCAGCCAGGGCTTGTATGACCTTTTATTTACCAGTAAATTCTATGTAGATTTTCATGTTTCACATCGTCCTCCTCTTTTATTTTCCACTCAACTAAACCAGTACCCCTTATTCTGCTACTTCTACTATCCAGTTTTAATTAACCAACACACAATAATAAGCTTTTATGCATTTTAATCCTAACCTTAATTGAATTCTAATTTGACCTGTCACAGACTCTACTACTAACCCCAACACCAAACCCAATTTATTTGTCAATTTTAACCAGCACCTTAAGTCTAACTTGTTATAAGCCAGCAACTAGGACAGCGACTTTCATATAATAAAAGTGATCACAACTACCATTTACTAATAACCTAGTGTATGCTGAATTTGCATTAGGTACTTTATATATACACTATTTTGGTGCCTGAAAGTACCCTGATGTGGTGGACACTATTAGCTGCTTACAAATAAAGAAAACAAACATTTTAACTAGATTACGTAATTTGTAAATATTAGATCCAAATACACTCTTTAATTTCTGCTTGACTGGAAAGCCTATACTCATTCCTTCTTCTGCTAATAAATACCTTTTGATCATCTTTGTAAGATCCGAACTAATTCTGATTGGAAGGATTTCTAACATACTGAAGGTTTTGAAAGCATATTAGTAGATTTGAAGAGATGAAGAGTAGTACAAAATAGACACCAAACAAAAAAAGCAAAAGGCCAAATTTTCCTGCCCAGACACCCCACTAACACTTTAAAACATGAAAGAAATGTATATAAATACATTACTATAAAATGTATATAGCTGTATTACTTTAAAGTTAAAACAATCAAACTGGAAGAAACAAACTAAAAGCCAAGCCTCCTCGTTTCCAGCTTGGCCATACTACACTGCTGGGGTATCATTCAATTTGGAGTTGGGGGGTGCAGTCTTCCTGCCTCCCACAGCAAATAAGGCAGATAAAGTCAAGGTAAATACAAATGGAACCACTTAGGTATGTATATGACTTAGACATGAATACCCCTGGACAGTCTGAGTTTATAACTTAAAATAACTACTAAAGACCAAGATTCTATGCGGTAAGCTCTTTACATGTATTATGTCTTTTAAGGTTCATAAGCTCTCCGTGTAGTACATTAATTACCCTTATTTCACCGATGAGGACAGCAAGGTCTGGAGAAGCCAAGTTCCTGGCTCAATAGCATAACTATGGCGAATGAGAAACCCAGGTTTCAAGTACAGATTTGTCTTACTCCAAAGCTTGAATTTTTAACCACTAGACTTAGCCAAAAAGCCTTGTGGGAGAACAGGTTATTTGATCTTGCTTTTAAAATAGAGGTAGAAAGAAGGATGACCTGTGAGAATGAAGATGGACTCAGCTCAATATGGGAGGAAAGAAGCAGGAGGACTAAAAGTGCAGAGGGAAATGAGTTGGAGGTAAAATGAGTAAGAGATGAAAGAGCAGTCAAGGTATAGAACAGATATAAGCAGAGACCACAGACATTTTTTGACAAATTCAGGAAAAAAATAAAACCATATAGTAAATATGAATGAGTGCCACTGTTGCTTTAGTTTTAGGCTGATTGATATACTTTGGGGAGACAATAGACACACACAATCATCTGCAAACAAAAATACACATATTCAGTTACATGTATTTGTATCTGTAGTGTCTCCAACAAATTACCTTTGCATTCTTCTACTTGCATTCCATGCTCCAGAAAAATCAAATGACTTATAACTCCTTAAACACACCACATTGTTTCCTGCCCCAGGGCCTTTGCACTTACTATTTCTGATACCTGAATTGCCCATCTCATTTTAAGCCTGATGAAATGTTCATCAACCATTGATGAGGTACCACCACCTCTGTGAAGCCTTCTACTCAGAGATAATCACTTTTTGTTAAATGCCACCATTACTTTGAATATATGCTTTCACTGTTACTCTTCTTTCATTGTGTTGCAATGGTTAGTCTATGTGTTTTTCTTTCCTAGCTGTGATCCCATCTCCAAATGCTCACCTCATTTTTAAGCCTCATTTTATCTGTGAGGAATAATGCAAGGGTCAGGGATAGGATAACGTTTAGGGATGCAAACTACTTGAAAATGAAGACCAATGTGATAGTAATGGTTTGCTCTTTAGAATTTTAAAATAGGAGCAAATATTTTTAAAATCCTTAGATTTTGAGACTCCAAAGATGAGTAAGTCATACACCTTATTTTTAAGGGAGGTAAGTTTCAGTAGGGAAAATGACCAAACACATAATTACTACACCACAGGATAAATGCTAAAGTACAATGATATATAACTTACTGCAGAATCAAAGAAGAGGCAGGGATTAAATTTGTAGAAGACCTTAAGAAACGCTAAGAATTGACCAGTTGTGAAAAAGATGAAAAGCATTACAAAAAATGGAATGCATATGCAAAAGCAGGAAAACAGAAAACAGCTTAGTTCATGCGGCTAGATTGTGAAGGGAAGTCATGCTGGAGATTGCTCTGTATTCAGTGGACAAGGAGTCATTGAAGGGTTTTAAGCAGGAAACTGTCAGTGCCAAATATGCATTTTAGAGCGATAACTCTGACAGTTGTGGATGGATGGACTGGAGGATACATATCATTTGATTAAGAAGCCTGACCCTTCCGGGGACCTCAAATCCAGTAACATAACATTGAATAGGGCCCACTGAGTGTGGTCTTGTCTGAACCCAAGGGTAGGATGGAGGTATCATCTAGAACAATGTTGTAGGGCCCAGACATCAATGTACAGTGTAAGGTAGAACACGCAGATGCAGACACTAGTGCGCAGCATCTTGACGTTGTGTGGGGTAAGGGGTTAGGTCAATGACCAGCTTTCCTGGCTTTCAAGGGACTGAGCTACTTTTCTGGACTTCCAGTGCTAACAGTGGGAAAGTCCCTAATAAGCTGGGATGGATGGTCCCCATAAGCAGTGCCTGGCAGGAACAGCCCGCACTCCATGGCAACGGTGACTCTGACCTTTTCCCTGGCAACCAGCTGGGGGTCATCTCCAGAGCAGACCGGAAGGGGAGGAAATCTGAGTGAGTTTCTGTTTTAGAGAAAGATAGAAGTGGGAAGGGGTAGGGAGTGACTGTGAGTCCAAAAAGCTAGGCCAGTTCCACAGGAGGAAGTAGAAGAAAGCCTAAGTAGAAGCCAGAGGGTGGAGGTTGGTGCCTGGTCCAGAACCCTGGGCTCTCTGTGGATGGTAAGGAACATTATGGAGTCAAAATGCAAGCATTGCAAAGAGTGACTCTATGTACTTAGCTTTTTATCCATGTATAGGTTGCACAAAGTCATCATATATTCATCCATCATCCATGGAGTGCCTGCTGTGTATCTGGCACTTTGGATTACCCTCTGTCATTTCCGGAGGAGGACAACGAAGCTCAGGAAAACTTCCTATAAGCTACACACTAACTGATGGAGCCCGTCTCTTAATTTAGGTTTGTCTTCAAAGTCCCTGGTCATTCCTGCAAACCGGTTTATCCATCTGTGCCTGATCATAAGAGTTAATGGGCACCTATTAAAAATAATACAGGTACTGAGGAAGTTCTGGTTCCAAAGGTTAATGACAAAGATCCCCAGACTTACTGTTAACAAGAGCTCACAGGCGATCACTAGGCCCTGACAATCTTGAAAGACAGGACACCACCACCTCTGCCTCCTCACAAACAGCTCACTGACTAATGAAAGAACCATATACGTAATTACCCCTTTAAACACGGTTTATTGTTTAAAATCAAAATATATCAGAGAGTCTATTTTTAAAAAAGATTTTAAAATTATTTTTAGATAGAAGGAAAAGGAGAGAGGCAGACAGGGAGAGAAACATCAATGTATGGTTGCCTTTCACCTGCCTCCAGCTATGGACCTGGCTGGAGACCTGCCTTGCAACCTGGTTATGTGTCCTGGCTGGGGAATCGAACCAGAGACCTTTGGGTTCGCAGGCCGGCACCTGATCCATTGTGTTACCAGCCAGGGCTCATTGAATCTTTTAACAAATAATTTCCTTGACAATGTTTATCCAGTGATCACTAACCTTATTTACAAACACTATGCTGTCTGTCTGGCCCCTACCTATCTCTCTAACCTTGTGTAACCTCATGGCAACACTCTTTCTCCTTTCGTATCCCTAACACACCAAACTGATGCCCACACTAAACCTTTGCACTGGCTGGTGACCCTGAAGTGGAACCTTCCCTCTCTGCCCTGTTCAAAGCTGTTTTTGCTTGCACATCTGTCCGGTTTAAATGTCACCTCCTCAGAGAGGCCTTCTTATTACCTTGCAATCCCTCATGATTTTCTTTATAATTTAGCTTTTGTTTATTTGTTGCCTCTACCCTGTTCCCAGTAAAAATAGGCTCCATGAGAAACGTAACCTAAATTTTGTTCAACGTTGAATTGCCGGAAACCAATAGGATATTGCACGTAAGGCCTGGAACAAAATAAGTGCTTATTAAATGTTTGAATGAACGCATAAAAGAGAACACTCTCACTCATCACATTTGAAGAAGAGTGTCCAGTTTCTTTGATTTTCCACATTGAATTCACAATCAAGAGCATTTTTCTTAGGTCCGAAGGAAACTTTTCACTCTCATTTAATGCTTTTCCTTTTGTTTCAGGGAAGTGGACATCTTTTTATCTTTACTGGCTTCTAAATAATATCCCTCTAGAAGCTTTAAAACTCTGTTATTAAATTGCTCCTCAACACCCTGTGTAAGAGATGAAATGTCCCAATTTGTAACCTCCTGTGAGTTCTTGCATCATTTTAGAACCTCTTCTCTGACCCTTTTCTCTTAAATAGTTGGGTTCAGAACAAATTTCGGTAGGTGAGTAAGACTGTAGTTGGTGGTTATGAGTTGAACATGAGATGCAATTTCAGGTCCTCTTGTATAGTTTTCTATTATTCTTGATTTTTTAATCTGTTGTCTTAGGCTAACTCAGTCATCTGTGGCTCGTTTCGATCCTACGATCTTTTTAAGCCCAGAGCTTTCTACCACTAGAGTAGTATTCCCTAGCCAGGTGACACCTGATGAGATTTGTCACCAGAGCTTCCAATCCCATAGCTTGTTTGTGGGTTTGTGACTTCACATGCACATGTCTATCAGGCTGACCATTGCTACTTCTATTCCTGTGGCTAAGCCAGAAATGGAAGCAGACACATTTCGGTATTCTTGCTACATTCATGTGACGTTATTATTTGTTGTGGACTTTGAAATTCCAAGGATGACTGCGTGTCCTGCTCTAAGGACAAAAAACAGGTTCTGGGTCCTGCTTTAAGAAGCCATTCCTGACTCAATCCATTGAAGGGAAAGCATGGATTTGGAAGTGGGACTCACCAGCCTTGATTACCAGCTCTGCCTCTTCCTTTTTTTGAGGTTATTTTGTTGTTGTTGTTTTCTAAAAATTAGACATTATTATTGTCCATTTTGCAGGCATCCTGCGAAGATTAAATAGGGGCATTTATGCAAAACTCCTAGTTAAGAACTAAGGGCACATCAGGGCCCCCTTCGCTTTGGGGCACATGTGTGAGAGAGGGTTCCCTGCTCTACTTCGGTGTACCAGAAAATCTTGCTCTGTGCCCAATGTTTAAATATAAAGTACTGTTTGGACCCAGATTTTCAATTTCAATAAATTGTTCATTCTTACCCAAGGCTCGTGCGTTTAGCCTGCTCTCTGCTACCCTCCTGTGGCTACTCCCCTCCCTTGCCGTTCCTGGTCCTGGGCTCCCGCAGAGGGGTCACTTCGCTGTAACACAGCCACTTTCCAGCTTCTGGGCCAAACTAACACCCAACTCCTCTGAGTGAAGAACATGTACATGAAACATTTTTCTAAAATATGTTTATTATTTATCTATGGCTCTGTTTTTAATTGTTTAAATTAAACCTATTGGGGTAAGATTGGTTAAGATTATTATAAAAATTTCAGCTGTACAATTTTATAATAATCTATATATTCCCTAGTGTGTTCACCACCCAGAGTTTAATTTCTTTCCATCACTATGTATCTGGTGCCTTTTACCCACTTTACCCTCCCTCCATCCCTTTCTGTAGCTTGTACCTACAAGGTCTGTCCAGAAACTATCGAGCCAATGTCAATATAATTAAAGGCTTGCTCGGCCAGGGCTTCTGGGACAGACCTTGTATATTTGTTTGTTCATTGGTTGCTTTTTGTTTTATATCCCACAAATAGGTAAAACCATAGGGTTCTTGTTCTTTTTCATCTCATTCTTATTGATAATAGTCCCTCTAACAGGTGAACAGTGATAGCTCTTTGAAATATCAGCCTCCTCTTCTCAAGTAGCATTATCTCAGTTCTTCTCAGCTTTCCTCATTTATTTCTCATATTTATCTAATCTTTCCAAGATGCTGTAGAAAACGCATTCTGCATGTTAATGTTGGTATGCTAGTAATGTCTCCAAGTTTCAATGCCATCATCTGTTGCTTCATTCAACATCAAGTTCTCTGTCCTATGAGTGTGGAAAAAGCAGCATGTTGCTATAGAGTATTTAATCACAGAAATGACCTCTTTTCAATTTCAAAGTCAGATCTTTTCAAGTAAAGAAGGCTAAATACACCTATTCTTGTCTTGCCAAAAGGTAGTGGTGGACCTTGGATAGCTCAAAATGCCAGTGCTGCAGAGTGAACATTTGTGGACAAAGGATAAATCTGCTTTATTCCTCTCCTAATAATAGCATAGTATGTGTAGCAAGGGGAATGAAGGATTATTTAGGACACAGTAAATACACCAGTTTGTTTGCAAAACTTTGCAGATGAGAATAAAGGGAAATAAAGTTGATGAGGTGGTTTTAAACCAAATTTCAGAGGGGGACGCTTGAATACCAGATACTGAAAATGTTGACTTTCATCCTAACATCCACGGGAAAATTTTCATAGCTGGGTGTTATGTGATAGAATTGGTATTTAAAGATTAATTTGCAGATTCAGTATGGTAAAGGTGTTAATTCTTTCTCCCTCTTAATCTGTAAATTCAGTGCAATTCTATGCTTAATTTAGTAGATTATGAAAAGTAGAAGAATTATGGGAATAAAAAAAGGGAATTTATAAGTTTATCACAAACACATTTAGTGAAAATATAAGCTCATATCTGTACATTTTACAATAGAGATTCCTGTGAGTCATATAGGGATGGTCATGTCAAGGCAACTGAAGAAAGCAATTTGGTTTTCAGGTGAGATGTCTGGTTTTAAGGTATCGGTATGAGAGTTTTCAACTCATATTTTGTAGTGTGTGCTATGCTACTATTTAGGATTATTCAGGGAGAAAATAGAAGAGAACCAATGCACTCCCTAGACAATGTTTTGATCCACAGGAGAAATCAATTAAGAGCACATGTACCCACACAAATACATGCATGTTTAACTGAAACAAACATTGTATGAAACAGTGCATGCTTTTATTAAAGGGAGATGTCTTCTGTTATTTTAGGTTTTATTCTGTCCTGTCTTATTCTATCCTACCCTGCCTTATCATTTATTTTCTATTTCATAATATAAAATGCTGCTAACATTCTGT
The DNA here is from genome assembly GCA_004026585.1 of Noctilio leporinus. Lineage (NCBI taxonomy): Eukaryota > Metazoa > Chordata > Mammalia > Chiroptera > Noctilionidae > Noctilio > Noctilio leporinus. The sequence goes on along the minus strand of PVIW01000777.1, from coordinate 259,967 downwards.
TTGGCAGCTTGATAAATGCCATTCCTTGAAACACTCATATTTAAGAAGAAAGAAGACTAGCGAGTGAAGGACACTGACAAAGAGGAACCAAGAAATAGGAGACAAGTTAGAAGTGGATAGTGTTTGTCACAAAAACCAGAGGAGTGAATATTTTTGGGAAGGAAGGTGTGATTACCAGTGTGAAACGTTGCATAAAAGAAAAAGTGAAACTGTTGAATTTGATGGTTAGAAAGTTATTAATAACTTTAGCAATAATATTTTAGCATTAACTAGGTTGGAGTCAGTTGAGGAATGGTTGGAGCGTGCGAGGAAAGAGCCTGAGCATAACCTACTCTTTGTAAAAATAGATGGGCAAGTACTAGTTCACTAAGGATTTTCTTATCCTTCATCTCATGTACTGTTTATAAAGAACTTACAAGGTAGGCATTATTACTTCTCTGAATTTGGAAAATCAGATGAGCCATCTGAGTCTCAGCGAGGTTTGTTTAGGTGCCCTTTAGTGTATTATCACAGAGTAAGTTGCAGAACTTTGATTCAAACCTTGGTTGGTCTTGACTTTAAAGTCTGTAGCTTGCCAGTTGGGCTATAAAAGTCTGTTTTTGTAATATCGGATAAGTAATTTAATTTCTGTGGGTATGAGTTTACCAAGCTATGTAATTACGCATGAGCAGGCTTGACAAAAATTGTGGACTACAGAAATAGGGAAAATAAAGTGCAAACATTCACCTGCTTTGCATTATCAATTTAATTTTCAAACTAGTTTTTAAAATTTATATTGGTAATTAAAGTATATGGCAAAAATTCAGCTGATGCTTTAAGTTAAAAATGAGACTTAATTATTTAAAGTGTTTTCCCATTTTTTGCATTCAGCGATTCCAGTAGGTTATTTGATCTTTTCGGTTTTTCTTATTTATCAGCTAAGACTGAATTCTAAGCACTTTGTTCTCCCCTTCCCATCCTTCCCTGAACTGTGCATAGAGACTGTATTGGGGATTCAAGAGCAATTTGGTGACCTTATAATGGAATAAAATTGAGCACTGATGTAAAAGTCAAACACCTGGAATTGAGTACCAGCTTTGTGAACGACTAACCTACTGATCTTGAACAAGTCATTTATTTGTATAGACAGTAGTCTTCTGTTTTGCAAGGGCAGGGAAGAGGTTTGTAAGGAGATATCTCAAAGCCTCTGTACCTCTCCGTGAGTGGCTTCTGTGGGCCACCTGATTGGATTGGTGACATGGGTCACAACACACTGTCTGTGGATCTCCTAAGCCCCCGTACCCTACTTCTGAGCTGAGTTGCCTTTGTGCACATCACTTTAATGTCTTTGATCCTTTTGTAAAAGGAAAATAATGATAATCACTCTTTCCACAGCATACGATAGTTCTGATGATAAAATGAGATAAAGAATTTGGGGAGCAGGGAGGAGGAGGTAAAGAAGGGGAGCAGTTTAGTCAAGGAACTAGCATGGAAGAACCATGGACATGGACAAGTGGGATTGACCTTGAGAGGGGAGAGGGTGGGTGGGGAAGGGGACAGAGGGAAGGAAAAAGGCGATGGATATAATACAACAACAATAAAATTAAATTAAGAAGAATTTAAAATAGTTTTATCATCAGTATGAACTACTGTTTACACTATTTCTTAACATTGTACAACAAACAGTATGAGGAAGGGCATTGGAAACTCAGCTACCAACTTTTAAAAGAGGATAATCTGAGCCTGAAGGAGATTCACCAGTTTAATCAAGGTAAAATTCTTCCCCTTGATTCCTACCCTGTTTTCAGGGTGGGGGACTGAATGATCTGTAGGATGGACTTTGAAAGGGCCAATCTTGTGTAGATTATGACTGACTGTTGTGTATGATACGTTATGCATAAACCTTGCTACTATTTTTCATTCAGAGGTTCCTATGTAAGGATAGGTACAGTTCGTGGGATTGAACACTTTCTGGTTATACTTTTTGTTTAAACGGATGCTTTGTAGAAGTTAAAGACCTGTTTCCTCTGACCATTACAGAGTATGTTTCCCTCAGGGGGAAGTAGAGCTGAGGTAAGTAAGAGAGAAAGCAAGCCTCGTTTTCTCCTAATATAGACAAAGCCAATGTTCTTGAATACATTGGCCTATAATCACAGAATTATTGCCCCTTTAAGGATTCATCTTCTAAATCTTTGGCCTTGGGCTACAATATCTGCCTTTTAAGGACCAGAGCCTCTGTAACCACTGTGAAGATTAAACATCCCGGTTGCCAGCCCATCCTCATGGTAGCTCAATACCATAGGGTTTAGGAACCAGTAATGCATGGACTTCCATGCAAAGAAGATAGAGAAGGTAAGTAATTTTCTCAGGGTTTTGAAGCAAGTTATTGAAGTTGGATCTTTCTACTTCCAGAGTTTTGGTCTTGGTGTTAGCTTGGAAAACAGACACTTCTTGTGGTGGGCAGCAAGACTAATGTCATTCTCCCATATGTATTTCAGAGTAGTTGCTACATTGGAATTTAAATACAAGGTCCTTGGGAATGGGACCATGCCACTTTGTTTTCCCATTATTGGATCCCCATTGGCAAATGAGAACATTGCAAACAGTGAACGAAACTGCTGGAGAGAGTTGAAGAGCTAGCCTCTTCCTTCAGCTTATGGAGAACACACAGTCTCTTAAAAGCCTTTAAAATGTTGGGCAAAACTCAATCTAATAGAATTATTGGGTATATGACAGTATCTTTATGAAAAGCAGAGAGTGTGTGCCTATGTCTGAGAGGACATTGACCAAGCCTGGTGGGAAGTGTCCTGAGAACCTTTATTTCATTTAAGTGGTTCATGGCTGTCCTGTAGTATTGAGCTTTTCTTTATAAGCACATGGACCTCCTGACAATTCTTTTTCTTTTTGTAAGATTTTATTTATTATTTTCAGAAAGAGTGGGAGGGAGAGGGGCAGGGAGGGAGAGAAATGTATAATTGCCTTTCACCTGCCTCCAGCTATGGACCTGGCTTGCAACCTGGTTATATGCTGGGAATCCAACCAGCAACCTTTGGATTTGCAGGCTGGGGTCTATCCATTGAGTCACCAGCCAGGGCTCTGACTAGTTCTTTAACCAGCACTTTGTTACTAGGCAATCAATGCAATACAATCTCTGACTAGCACTGCATTCTCTGTGTTAAATTTATGAAGTGGTTTAGAGTAGATGTGCTAAGAAAGGTCCATTATGTGCCTTCTTGCTGTAGATTTATTACATACACCACTAGTTTCACTTTTCTGAGCTCCTTCCATCTGAGGTCTTAGACAGAAGGCAAGCTTGGTTGGAGAACCTGCTTTTCCCCAGATGTTAGTTTTCCCCGTGCATTCCAACCTGACTGCAATGCTTTGATCCCATTTTCTCTCAGATCTCATTTTTGGGATTAAATGGATAGGGGTATTGTGATTACAGTCTTGGAGTTGGAAGGGCCTTTAAAAATCTTTCAACTGAAGCTCTTCATCTTGTCCTACTGTTCTTTACTTGGCCATTGCCTGGCCTCACCGGTTAGAAAGAACTATTCTGAATTGTGATTGAAGTCATTTGGCAAGGTCCAGAGTTATAGGCCATAGATGCACACACTGTGGGAAAAGAGGAGGGACTCCAAGCCAGCTTTCTGCTTTTATTGTCGTTGAAACATAGAGGCCAATTGTCTCCTGATGTATCTGGGAATTGAATAGGAAAAATGAGCTAAAGGTGAGGTAAGAAGAACTTAGACTAAGCATTCAGAACAAATGAGCAAAATAGAGCCAGAGACATGGACACTGGGAACAGACTAACAATGACCAGAAAGGAGTGGGGAGGAGTATAAAGGGGGAAGGATTTAGTCAAGGAACACACATAAACAACCCATGGATATGGACAACAGGGTGGGGAGCTAGGGGGCAGGCAAAGCAGGGGAGAGCAACTGGGGGAAAATTGGAACAACTGTAAAAGAACAATAATAAAAAAGGCCAAAAAAAAAAAAAAAAAAAAAAAAAAAAAAAAAAAAAAAAAAAAAAAAAAAAAAAAAAAAAAAAAAAAAAAAAAAAAAAAAGGAGAAAAATAATAATTAAAAAAAAGAAGAAGAAGAAGAACTGGCATAGTGAAAACTATAGCTAACAGTGATTATGGATTTGTCTTCTCTAAGAAGCTTTTAAAAACAGGAACTAAGTTTTTGGACCTGGGCTGCTGCTATGGTCTTTACATAGGAGTGGCCAGAAGACACTTTAGAGTTGTGAGTAAGCAAAATGTAGAATTTATTCATGTATAATCATTTATTAATTCTTGTATCATTTATTGGTATTACAATTTTAAACCTACTTTCACCCACCTGGCATATGAGTATGAAGGCGTGATCAGTTTGATTTTCCCAAGAAGCCCCAGCACGCCCAAAGAGCTGAGAAAACTCATTCTTTAAATTGGGAAGCTCTGGGAGGAAGAATGGTAGAGACTTGGAGCTAGGGAAGGTGAAGGGAGAGGAAACACATATTCATACATGGCTGTGTGAGGACCATCTCTCTTTCTTTAGGGAGCTGCCACTCTCACCCTCCTTCCTATAAGCAAGCCCCACCCCTGTCACACACACACACACACACATGCACTCACCACTGTACTGTCTCCTTTTCCATCCTTAATTCTAGTGAAGATGCTGAAGGAACATCCCATCAGGCTCCCAGTACCTCTTTCCTAGGCTTGGCAAATACAGCTCTCAAAGCTGAAAACTGGACCGGTCTCCTGAAACCCAGCTTCCCTGCCAGTCTGTGCCGCTATTCACACTGTTTCTTTCCCGAAGCAGCGCCTTTGTCTCAGGGATTCAGGTTTTCCTGAATTCCCTAGCTTTGCCCAGCCCTTCTCTGAGAATAACTAGACTGGGCTTAAACCACAGTGATGGGGAGGGGCTGGAGGTAGAGATGGCTTCTCCAGGCTGTGCTAGGCAGGTGTGCTCTGTCTAGTTAACATGAGAATAGACAAGTTTACTCCCCATATTCCCTTAGGGATGGAGAAGAAAGGACAGCAAAAGCTCTAGCTCTGTCCACTGTCATCAGAGATTCTGGGATTTGGGAAGATGATCATCATCACATTCTTCCAATCCTCTGGGGACCTAAAGGGACCCTGCAATATTGAGGAAAGCTTTGATGGAGCCGGCTGGTGGATCTCCACTCCGGATTTTCCAGCTGTCCTTGTCCCCACACCGCTGAGAGAGCAGGATGCTGAGATGGCTCCGTGATGCAGAAGGTATGTGCTTTTTCAGTTCTGGTGCTGATGCTGTGTGTGTGGTGAGGTCTCTGTGGCGCAATGGACGAGCGCGCTGGACTTCTAATCCAGAGGTTCCGGGTTCGAGTCCCGGCAGAGATGATCACCAAGCAAGTTCCTATTTTATTTTATATGCTGTTATGCTAGGTTCATAATGATATTTATCCCTCCCTGGAGGCTCTGGGACAGAAAAAGGAAAGCTCTTTCCTTGGAATTCTGGATTTCTCCATTTCTATTTCCTCCCTCTCTCTGTTCCCCTCTCACTGATTTTTATTGTTAGTGAAGGCTGCATCTCTCCTCTCAGTTTGAATGACAGTCTTTGCATCCTTTGCTTCATAGGAGAATTACTAGCACATAGTTACCAAGATGCCAAGCCACTGGGGACCACTAAGGTTCCTTCCTTTCATCTCTGAAAACAAAAAGAGAGATGGTCTTATATGCCAATGAGGAAATATCCAGTAGTTCTCTCAGGTAACACCCACCTTGACCTAGATAGGTCAGGAGATGGATGGGGTCCTGCAGAAGATTTCTGGTGCTATCTTTGTGTCAGCCACCATTTGCATTTCTAGGGCTTTTCAGTGTGAAAGTTCATCACTCACTTCCTTATCTATAGGGCGAGATTTGATCATTGCTCTTTGTCTCAATGGAATAGGCTACACCACACACACTAGTTACCAGTGGCAGATGAACTTGTCTGCAGAAACTCAAAGGTCTTACCCTTAAATGCTTGTGATTGTGAAACGTTTTCAGCGTTTCCTGTTTGCAGGGAAAGTTTATAGGGTTGTATTTAAATGTTAGTTTCATAATTCCTGGTTTCCCACACGCCATCTCCTCACTGCCTCTCTTATCCCCCATTCACTTCTGCTCTCCTTTTCTGTCTCACCTTCAGCAAGGTTGGGAGGGACTGGGGAGGGACTTCGGGTTTCTAATTTAGGCTAGTCTGGTTCTGTCTCCCTTGCATGTTGCAGGGTCCAGCCTGTTAGCTACAGGGTGCCACCCAAGACAGGAACTGAGCTCCATTTCTGATAAACCCAGGAAACCTGAGAAGACAAACCTCTCATCCCACCACTGGGGAGCCACACCTTTCCCACTTGGAGCGCTGAACAGGTGACAGAAGACACAGCTGGTCTTGAATTCAGCTCTGAGGACGCTGTGATGGGGTGAAGAGGGAGCATCCACACACAATTTAATCACACCAGCATCATACCAGGTGATGGGAGTTGACAGGGCTGCCTGGAGCCCTTTGGAGGGAAACTGATGCTTTTTGCCTTTTGGTCATGTGCACGTTTGCAGCAAGTTGAAACTCTTGTAATTCTTTTGAAGTAGTGCCACACTTTCAATAGTGCTCTCTCTCTCTCTCTCTCTCTCTCTCTCTCTCTCTCTCTCTAAGTTACCTTGTGGAACACCAATTCAGATATTAACTATCCTGCTAGTCCCATGGACGTACCCTTTGGAAGATGCTTCTGTGGACCAGAAACTCCTGTGCAGACCCTTCTGAACCCTCTCTTTTATTGTTAGTTCAGCCTATACCAGATCTTTTTGCTTTAAGATCTGGCCTGAAAGGGAAAATATAGTGTGGGGTCGGGGGCAGGGGACAGAATTAGGGATGGGGTAAGAGAGGGAGTTTAGAGAAGGGTCCTGTTACATTTTGCAACCATAGCTGAAATACTCCATCGTCCATGTTCCCCTTGCATCATTTGATTGCAATGGGACTGCTCAATTGTAATGAGAAGTAAGGAGAGTGTCCCTCTATGATGTGTAAAGTTTGGGGCAAGGGTCTACTTTCATTGTGGCACATTAAAATTTCTTCATTTGTAGAGGCTTTCTGGGGAGAAAGACTTCAGGAAATTGTGGAGGGTAGGAATGAAGTTTGGGAACTGAAAAAAAGGTATTACCCAAGTAGACAGAGAACTGATATTTGGTCAAACTGATATTTGGTGCAATAGAGCCAGCTCCTTAGGTGAAATTCTATGCCAATGAAATTAAAACCCATAGGCAATCCCTCAAACCTGATTTTCACCAATCATTTTTACTTTCTAACTGGGAATCAGAAGACCTTAGTTCAAATTACAAGTTGACCAAGTTGTTAAATCTCACCTTGCCGAATTTTAATTTGCTTGTTTATGAAAGGTGAGGTTATATTATTTATTCTCCAAATATGAAAATGAATGAGAAAATTTCTTTTGTGTCTCTGTACAAATATATAGTGGCGTTTGTCTCTTTCCTCAGCATGTGGGAAAGGTACATGGCCACAAAGTGGGAAATAAAAGGGTCTTGAATAATCAGCCCCTGCTTCAAGTGTGCAGGGTGCTTATATACCATTAGCTAGGGCTGATGTGGACTTATGCTACCCTAAGAAAGAGGATAGATTGTACTTTTCTAGCTGGTGGAGTCCTTCAGAGAATAGATAGTCCCTCCGTGCCTTAGCCGGGGGCTTAATCTCAGCAGGTATGTAAAGTTTCCTGCTAGCTATACTACTTAAGGGAACTAGAAGCTTCCACCTACTCAAACATCACCCCAACTACGGCCCCCTCAGTCTTTGAGAATTGCTGTTTTGGGAACTTGAAGAGACTATCACAGGACTGGAGGCAAGATTTTCCATACTGTTCAAAATTCCTCTATATGCAATAACAACTTTATTCTTAATACTGAGAGATAACTCCTAAATATAGAATAGGAAATAGAAATGGGTGGGTTTTTATGAAGTGACTTCACTGTAGAGTTAAAATAGTTCCCAGTTTTGGAGCTGATCATTAATTACAAAGCATGCCAGCAGGATGTCTTATTTATTATTGTATTTGCAGTGCCTGAAATATGGTAGGCATTCAATGGATATATTTTAAAGAACTGATTCTGACTTAGATTGGTGATAAATTATGCAGCTAGGCAGGAGAAAGAAACACATGTCTTAAGGATCACAAACACAGGCAATATCTTTATGCATTAATTCATTTTCTTTGCAAATATTCACCAAGTGCCCATTTTGTGCCATTTTCCCATGTTTCAGGCACTGAGATGCAAAATAACTGTATCCACCTCTGTCATGGAGTGCATATTCTTGTGGCAGTGACAAGGAATAAACAGGTAAATAACATTACAATAGAATTGTAGATAGAGATACAGTATACCCCTCTTTCCCAGGGTTTCACTTTCCTTGGTTTCAGGTTCCTGTGGTCAACCATGGTCCAGAAAATATTAACTGGAAAATTCCAGAAATAAACAATTCATAAACTTAAATTGCATGCCATTCTGAGTAGCATGATGAAATCTCAAGCCATCTACTCCTCTGTCTGTGACTTGAGGCATCTTTTGTCCAGCATTGTCACACTTGTAAATGCTACTTTCCCATTAGTCACTTAACAGCAGTCTTAGTTATCAGATCGACTTTCAATATTAGTTTGTATTCTATTGACCTTTATTTTACTTCACAAGGGCCCCTAATCAATTCACATAATGTTTATTACAATATATTTTATAATTGTTTTATTATATCATTAGTTATTGTTAATCTCTTACTATGTCTAATTTTATATATTTTATTGTTTATTCTATTACAGTTGTCCCAATTTTTCCCCTTTGCCTGTCTCCACTGAGCCCACCCTTCATTCCCTCTGTCAGTCACCACTCTGTTGTCCATGTCCATGGTCTTTCATACATGCTCTTTGACTAATTCCTTCCCCTCCTTCCTTCATTTCCCTCTCCCTCCTCTACTCTTATAGTTGTTAGTCTGTTCCATGTTTCAAATCTCTGATTCTATTTTGCTTGTTATTTTATTTTGTTCACTAGGTTCCTCTTATGTGTGAGATCATGTTGTGTTTGTCTTTCACCACTTGCTTATTTCACTTAGTGTAATGTTTCCAGTTCCATCTATGTTGTGATGAAAGGAAGGAATTCCTTTCCTTTTTTTTTTTTTGGCTGTAGTATTCCATTTTGTAAACATACCACAGCTTTTAAATGTACATCTCTACTGATGGGCACTTGGGCTGTTTCCAACACTTGGCTATTGTAAATAGCACTGCTATGAACACAGGGGTGCATAGGTTTTTTGAACTGACGTTTCAGGATTCATAGTGTATATTCCCAGCAGTGGAATCACTGGGCCATAAGATAGTTCTGTTTTTAGTTTTTTGAGGAAATTCCATACATTTTTCCACATTGGCTGCATGAGTCTGCATTCCCACCAATAATGCACAAGGGTTCCCTTTTTTCCACATCCTCACCAGCACTTGTTTGTTTATAGATTAATAATAGTCATTCTGACTGGTGATATCTCATTGTGGTTATAATTTACATCTCTCTGATGGCTAGTGATGTTGAGCACTTTTTCATATGACTATGGGCCATCTGAATGTTCTCCTTGGAGAAGTATCTGTTTAGGTCCTTTGCCATTTTTTAATTTTATTTTTTGTCTCCCTGATGTAAAGTTGTATGAGTTCTTTCTATATTTTGGAGATTAAACCCTGTACGATGTATCATTGGCAATCCCATACAGCTCTCCCATACAGTTGGTTCCTTTTTTAATTCAATGATGGTTTTATTTAGCCATGCAGGAGCTTTTTAATTTGATGTAGTACCATTTGCTTATTTTTCATTTATTTCCCTTGCATAAGGATATATGTCAACAGAAATATTGCTACATAGAATATCTGAAACTTTACTGCCTATGTTTTCCTCTGGGACTCCTATGGTATTATGACTTATATTTAAGTTTTTAACCCACTTAGAGTTTATTCTGTTGTATGGTGTAAGTTGATAGTTTAGTTTCATTTTTGGCATGTACCAGTCTTTCCCAACATCATTTATTGAAGAGGCTGTTTTTACTCCATTTGCATGTTCATGCCCCTATTGTCAAATATTACTTGACCACAAACCAAAGGTTTATTTCTGTGCTCTGTGTTCTATTCCATTGGTCAATGTGTCTGTTCTTATGCCAGTACCAGACTGTTCTGATTATAGTGGCCTTATAGTATAGTTTGATGCCAGGTATTGTGATCCTTTCAACTTTGTTCTTCTTTCTCAGGTTTGTTGAGGCTTTTGGAGTCTTTTTTTTTGTTCTGTATAAATTTTTGAAATATTTGTTTTAGAGCTGTAAAATAAGCCATTGGTATTTTAATAGGAATTGTGTTGTATCTATAGATTTATTTGGGTAGTATGGAAATTTTAATGATATTAGTTCTAATCCATGAACACAGTAAATGCTTTCCATTTATTTGTATCTCCCTCAATTTCTTTGTTCAGTGTCCTATAGTTTTTCAAGTACTAATCTTTTACCTCCTTGGTTAAATTTATTACTAGTACTTTATTTCTCTTTTTGCTATAGTAAATGGAATTTTTTCTTAAGTTTTGTTTCTGATAGTTCATTGTTTGTGTACAAAAATGCAATTTATTTCTGAATATTGACTTTGTATCTCACTACAATGCTGAATTCACTTATTAGGTTGAATAATTTTTTGGCGAACACTATAGAGTTTTTTATGTATACTATTGCATCATCTGCAAGTAATAAGTTTTACTTCCTCCTCCCAATTTGGATGCCTTTTATTTCTTTTTCTTGTCTGATTGCTGGGTCTAGAATATCCAGTACTATGATGAACAAGAGTAGTGAAAGTGGAACCCCATGTCTTGTTCCTGATTTTAAGTGATATGCTTTTAATTTTCACCCACTGAGTATGATGTTGATATTAGGTTTCTTGTATATGGCCTTTATTATGTTGAGGCATGCTCCTTCTATCCCAAATTTGCTGAGTATTTTTATCATAAATAGGTTCTGGATTTTATTAAATGCTTTTCCTGCATCTATTAATATGATCATGTGATTCTTGTCCCACATTTTATTTATGTGATGTATTACATTTATTGATTTGAGAATATTGTGCCATCTTTGCATCCTTGGGATAAATCCCACTTGACTGTGGTTTATGATCTTTTTAATGTATTGCTGGATCAAGATTCCCAATATTTTGTTGATGATATTAGCATCTATGTTTATCAGGGATATTGGCCTTTAATTTTCTTTGTTGTTTCTTTACCTATTTTTGAAATTAGAATAATATTGGCCTCATAAGAAGAGTTTGGAAGTCTTGCCTCTTCTTGAATTTTGGGAATAGTCTGAGAATGAAAGTTGTTAATTCTTCTTTGAATGTTTAGTAAAATTCTCCTGTGATGCCATCCAGTCCAGAGTCTTTATGCCAGGAGTTTTTAAAATTACAGTTTCAATTTTGCTAGTTGTTACTATTCTGTTTAGGCTTTCTCCTTCTTGAGTTTTGTTTTAGGAGGTTTTATGTTTCTAGAAATTTATCCATTTCACCCAGATTGTCCGATTCCTTGCTGTATAATTATTCATAGAAATTTCTTAACAATCTTTCATATTTCTATGATATTGGTTGTTACTTCTCTTTCACTTCTGATTTTATGTATTTGTGTCTTCTCTTTTTCTTGATGAGTCTGGTTAAAGATTTGTTAATATTGTTTATCTTTTCAAAGGACCATCTCCTGCATTCATTGATCCTTTGTATTTTTTTAAAGCTCTATGTCATTTAATTATGCTCAGATCTTGATTACTTCCTTCCTTCTGCTCACTCTGGGCTTTGTTTATTGTTCTTCTAGTTCTTGTAGATGTAGGGTTAGGTTATTTACTTGAGCATTTTCTATTTTGTTTAGGTAGGTGTGTATTGCTATGAACTTTCCTCTCAGGACTGCCTTCGCTATGTACCTAGGGACTGGGTTGTTTGTGTTCATTTTCATTTTTTTCCAGATACTTTTTTTATTTCTTTCTTGATCTCATTGTTAACCCATTTATTTTAAAGCATGTTATTTATTCTCTAAGTATTTGAATGTTTTGGGCTTTTTTTCTTGAGGTTGGTTTCTGTTTTCAAGCCATTTTGATCTTGATATGATTTCAATTTTCTTGAATTTGTTAAGGCTTGTTTTGTGTCCTAAGATGCAGTCTATCTTTGAAAATGTTCCACATGCATTTGAAAATAATGTATGTTTTGTTTTTTTGGGGGGTGAAATGTTCTGTAAATATCAAGTTCATTTGATCTAAAGTGCCATTAAATGGCACAATATCCTGGTTGTTTCTTTGTTTGGAAGATCTATCCTTTGTTGACAGTGGGGTGTTAAAATCCTTTACATTGACTATATTGCTGTCGATCTCTTTTTTAAGTCCTCCAAGATTTTCCTTGTATATTTCCATGCCCCTATGTTGGGCACACATATTTTTACCAGGGTTATATCCTCTTGTTGCATTGCTCCCTGAAGTGTTATTTAGTGACCTTCTTTATCTCTTGTTATGGCCTTTGTTTTGAAGTCTAGTTTTTCTGGTTTAAGTATGCTATCTTAGCCTTTTTTAAAATGTCCATTTGCTAGAAATATTCTTTCCATTCCTTCACTTTCAGTTCGTATAGATCTTTTGTTCTGAGATGGGTCTCTTGTAGACAGCATATATGTGGGTCATGTTTTTTAATCCATTCAGCTACCCTATATCTTAGCTACCCTATATCTTCTGACTGGAGCATTTAGCCCAATCCATTTTTTTCCTTTGTACTTGTGTTTCTCTCTCTTTATCTCTCTATTTCTTCTTCTTTTTTCTTTTTTTTTGAAGATTTTATTTATTTATTTTTAGAGAGAGGAGAAGAGAGGGAGAGAAACATCGATGTGTTATTACCTCTGGTGTGCCCCCAGCTGGGGGCTTAGTCCCTAAACCAGGCATGTGCCCTGACTGGGAACTGAACCAGTGACCTTTTGGTTTGCAGGCTGGCACTCAACCCACTGAATGACACCAGCCAGGGCATATTTCTTCTTCTTCTTCAAGTATTATCTTTAGCATTTGTTGCAATGCTGGTTTGGTGGGGATATACTCTTTTAGTCCTTTTTTTTTTTTTTTGGTCTGGGAAGTTGTTTATTTCACCTTCCATTTTAAATGAGATCCTTGCTTTATATAGTAGTTTTGGATAAAGCCCTTGCTTTTCATTACTTGGAATATTTCATGCCACTTTCTTCTGGCTTATAGTGTTTCTGTTGAGAACTAATAAGCTAATAACTGATAAGCTAATAACTTATCAGAGCTCCCTTGTATTTACTAGTTGTTTCTCTGTTGCTGCCTTTAAGATTCTCTCTTTCATTTTAGGGCCTCTTTAGATTCATCTTTATTGGGACCATCTGTGCTTCCAGAACTTGTGTGGCTTTCTACCTCACCAAGTTAGAGCAGTTTCTGTCATTTTCTCAAACATGTTTTTTCATCCCTTGCTCTTTTTCTTCTTCTTCTGGTATTCCTATGATGTGAATGTTGTATGTTTCATGTTTTCCTGAACATATCTTAAACTATCCTTTTTCTTTTTGAGTATTTTTCCTTTTACTGGCCTGATAGATGGTTTTTTTTTTTTTTTTTTCCTATCTTGTCTTCTAACTGGCTGATTCAGTCTTCTCCATCTAGACTGCTTTTAATTCCTTCTAGTTTATTCATTTCAGATATTGTATTCTTCATGTCCACCTGGTTCTTATTCATAGTTTCTGTGTCCTTTTCTATGCTGATGTGGTTCCCACTCAGTTCCTTGTAGCTTCTATGAAGTTCCCTATAGTTCTCACTAAGTTCTTTCAGCATTCTTCAACCATTGCTTTGAACTCTGATGAATAGCTTGCTTCAATTTCATTTTACTTTTTTCTGGGGATTCCTCCTTTTTGGATTTGGGGTTATTTATTCATCTTCCCATATTAGGTGTCTGGTTTTATTTGTTTCTTTGTATTATATTGACCTACTTTGACTCCCTCGTCTTCACGGGTGGCTTTCTGTGATAGAAGTCCTGTGGGACTCAGTGGTGGCAGTTTGATCTCCTGAGCTGGATGCTCCAGGGATGCGCTTATGAAGTTTATGTGAGCTCTTTTGTTGAAATTGGGTTTTGATGTTGGATCACTTATTTGTGATTCTCCCCTCTTGCTGACTGATTGAGAGTCACAACTCCCACCAATCTTGTATGGTGGTGTATAAGTGCTGGCAGAACAGGACAGAACAACCGAGACAACAAAACCCACATTAGCCAATACCCTGTTCAACCACAACAGCAATATCAATGACAAATAGGCAAAGATTAATAAAGATGGAAAGATAATAAAATATTATAAGAATGAAAAAAACAATATGATATGGGTAAAAGAAAGAGAAGCAATTTTGAGAGGGTAGAGGGAGGATAGATAATAAGTATGGTGATTAGAAACCTGGAGAAGAAAGGGAGAAAATAAAATAAAAAGTTAAATGTAGTTAAAAAAGGTAGGAAATAAGGCAAATGGAGTAAGAAAAGGAAAGAATATATAACAAAATTTGGAACAGAATTGAAGAAAAACAATAGCAGCAATGTCAATGACAAATGAACAAAGATTAACCAAGGTAGAAAGAGAATGAGAATGCTATAGGAAGGAGAAAAAATAATTTGTGGTGTCTACAGGAAAGAAAAAAGATTTTGAGAAGATAGAAGGAGGAAAAATAATACAAGTAAAAAATAGATACCCTGCTGAGAAAAGAAAAAGATAACATTTCAAATGAAAAGAAGAAAGGGTACGCCCTGGCTGGTAGCACAGTGGATAAGGCGCTGCCTGCAAACCCAAAGGTCGTAGGTTTGATTCCCCAGCCAGGGCACATAACCAGGTTGCAAACCAGGTCTCCAGTCAGGTCTGTGGCTGGAGGCAGGTGAAACGCAACCATACATTGATGTCTCTCTCCCTCTCTACCTCTCTCCCTTCCCCTCTTTCTAAATATAATGAAATAAAATCTTTAAATAAAAAAATAAATATTAAAAAAAAAAAGAAGAAAGTGTAGGAGGAAGGCAAAATGGAGTAAGACTGAAAGAGTTAACTATAAGATTTGAAATTTTAAAAAATATATGTACAAATGAGAATAAAACTTAAGAAAAACAACAACAACCACATTATCAACACAAATGAGCAAAGATTAATAAAGGTAGAAGGAGAATAAGAATATTAGATGGAAGGAAAAAAGAATGTGAGATGACTGACTAAAGAAAAGAAAAAATGATTTTGAGAGGCTAGAGGGAGAAGAAATAATAAGAGTAAGGAATAGAAACCAAGAATAAAAAGGGAGAAGATAACATTTAAAACTAGAATAAGAAAGGGAAGCAAAAGGGCAAAGTTTGAAATAAAAATGAAAAGTAATCAAAGTGAAACAAGAGGAACAAAATTGAAGGAAAAGACAAATGTTAAAAAGCTTTGTGAGAGAAAAATAACACAAATACTGAAAAAGAACAAAGGTGGAATCATCTCAGCAGAGTTTGGTGTTTGCCTGTTGTCTTCTCCTTCTGGATCTGACTCTGGTAATGGTAGATGGTGTCCCCGTCTAGTTCTAGGTAGCCTATTCCATGCTACAAGCCATCCTGACAGTCTGTGCCTGTCTCCCTCAGGATTGGCCGTGTCTGCTCTGGTCTTCACTACTCTGCCCAGTTATTCTTTATCTGCACAAAGCCCAGGGGTGGGTCATCTAACATCCAGCAGCACTGCTGGTACTGCCTCCACTTACCTCTAGAGGAAGCTTCCGGTGTAACAGGTGGGCTAGGA
Source organism: Noctilio leporinus (assembly GCA_004026585.1). NCBI lineage: Eukaryota > Metazoa > Chordata > Mammalia > Chiroptera > Noctilionidae > Noctilio > Noctilio leporinus. Next base: position 244,159 of record PVIW01000777.1, on the reverse strand, counting down.
TCTCTGGATCTCCCCTAGGAGGCACTTTTCAATCTTCAGGAAAGGCTGTGGTTGTGCTACCCCACCCCTGCACCACATGTGTTGGTCTGACCTAAATTTCTTCTAATAATATATAGTTTCTGATGTCTGTTTCATGTGAGGGGCCTGATGGCAGCTCTGTGTAAGAGCCAAGGCTGGGCAGGGCCCTGAATCCCCCTTGCTGTGCCACTTTTTGCACTCCCAGCCCAGCTAGTTTCAGTGAAAAGGGTCCCAGGGACCCTTTGTGGTTGAGAAAAGTTCAGAAAGGCACTCCTTGGTATCTCCCTTTTTTTGTGGATATGTGTCCAGCAAGGGGTTCTTGAACGTGGCCTGACTATTCTGCAGAGAATTGTCTATTGGATGTGGTGCTTGCAGTCCTGCAGAGAGGGTGCGGGCACTCTTTTCCCTTCCCAGAGGCTTTTATTTTGTGGAGGGAGGGGGTCCTGCCCGATTGAAAAGACTCTCAGGTGCTCAGCTCTTGCCTGTCTAACTCTTTCCCTGCTGCTGCCCTCGCAAGAGACAGTCCTGAACTGTCCATTCTGTGTAGCCCCCCTGCTAGCTTGCTGTGCTGGGCAGGATCCTAGCAATCCCTTCATTGTGTCACTTGGTGAACTCCCTGCTCAGCTGGATTCAGTGGGAATGAATTGCACTTTCAATCTGATCTCTTTGCTGACAGAGCAGCTGTGAGTGGGGTCCCTGCACAGTCACACTTCACCACTCCTTTTAAAACATCTGTACGGGGCACCCGCACTGCAGTACTGAGTTACTGTCTGGTTTCCTGCACATACCACCTGCCCAGAAAGCAAAAAGGTTCTCTTTGCTGGCCGCAGCCTGCTGAGGCCGCTGACTGGCAGGTGTGGACCCTGATTATTTTAGGAAACAAGAGTCCCTCTCTGGCACTCTCTCAGTTGGAGCTACAGTTATGGACACGCTGCTCACTGTGTGTGTGTAGCCTGAGTCTCTCAGACTCCATATACCCTCCCAAGTCACTCCTGAATAGGGCTGGGGGTCCCTGTGCATGACTAGGGCCCCCTGCTTCAGTAGTGAAAGGAGCTACATTGCTGCAATTTCTGCCTGGTCTCTCCACTACTGTGTGCCCTTATACACAGTGTATTTCCCCTTCAACTGATAAAATCTCCTTAACGGATGGTGTGAAGCTACTTCTGTACTTCTTGGCTTCAAAACTTCCTATCCCCCACCATTCCATTGATTGTTCAGGTTCCTTGCTGGAAAGTCAGCTGAAAACCTAAGTTGGGGTCAAGAACAAGCAGGCTCAGCTTCCACCTACTCAGCCACCATCTTCCACCTCTTACTATATCTAATTTTAAGTTAAACTTTATTATAGGTATGTAGTGTAGGGAAAAAAAACAGAACATACAGGGTTTGGTATTATCTGTGGTTTCAGACTTCCACAGGAGGTCTCAAAATATATCCTTCATGGATAAGGGGGACTACTGTACATGCTGGAAGAACTTAACTGGTGGTAACAGGGAGAGCAAATGTGAAGCATGGCTGTCACAGGAGATCCCTCACAGGAGGTAACATTACGGTGAAGAACGATTGAAGCCAGCAAGGTCAATGAGATCTAGAGTATGGGCATTCCAAACAGAAAAGCAAGAACATAAACTCTGAGGCGGGCACAAGCTTGATGGCGTTGAGGGAAATCGCATATGTCAAGTGGCTGAGATGGAGGGAGCAAGAGTGAGTTAGGTTCAGAGATTAATGTGGCCATGTCATATGGGACAATGTTCGCACTGCTGCTGCATCCAAATATGCCTTGTATAATAAATCCAGTACTTTCTCACTTTTCCTTTACTATCCTGCAAAGAAAGTCATAGGTAATGTCACCTTTTTACACACATAATTTTAAAAAATCAATTAATATTTCAATTGTAATATGAGAGAAATAAAGGTAAATAAAATTATAATAAATAATATAAATTTTAAGATGCGAATGCCATATTAAAAGCAGTCTTGTACTAATATGAAGACTTACTTTCAATGCAACAGGTTATATTTATATTTATAGTTATACTAATGCTAGCATGCTGGATTACTGACAAATATCACAAGGTTTGTCATTCACTGTCAACGTTGCAATTTTCCAAACTTCTAAGTATTTCTTGATGAATCTATGAGCGAATGAACTCTCCTGACAAAATACTGTGTATTTTGAATTCCTGGATATTTAAGGAAAATTTAAAACATGCAGAAAACTACATTTAAATGTAAAAATGAGTTAAATTCTAGTCTCAGGTGCCAACAACTAGGTGTTTTTTTTTGTTTTGTTTTTTTTTGTTTTTTTTAAGATTTTATTTCATTATTTCTAGAAAGAGGGGAAGGGAGAGAGGCAGAGAGGGAGAGAGACATCAATGTATGGTTGCCTTTCACCTGACTCCAGCCACAGATCTGACTGGAGACCTGGTTTGCAACCTTGTTATGTGCCCTGGCTGGGGAATCGAACCTGTGACCTTTGGGTTCACAGGCCAGCACCTTACCCACTGTGCTACCAGCCAGGGGAGTAGGTTTTTATTAGATAATTCAAAAGCAATACACAACATGGGGTCTTTGCACATTGCAGGAGCCCAGCTACCCTTCCCCTCTTCATCTAATTGTGGTCCTCAGTCATTGTGAAAACAAAAACTACTTCACCAAATTTTCAAATCACTTACTAAGGGGAATTCCAGACCCACTGACAAGCAATGATGGAAGGTTTTATAATCAGCCTTTCCTCTGTGTTAATGAAAACAATTGGAAGGTAGCGCAGAGGAGTGAAGGAATGTGATTCATGTGTTAAAAGACTAATTATAGGTGCTGGTAGAGAATAGACTGGGTTAGGTACGGGAGCAGGTTTGCAGGTTTGCTGCATGTAATGTTCCCAAGTGACGGTGATTCTAGTGCCACCGGAAGGGCAGGATTTTATAGCAGTGCACACCTACAAAAGTGATCTATCACCTTTGGGGGACTGGCTGACCTAGCATGGATCACTCATATTTGTTTGGGAAGGAATGCTTTTTACTTGTTATCATTACAATGATTGTTACCTATTAGTAAAGAATGTTTATTTTGTTTGCATTTAAAATCCATAACAGATGGAACTTATTTCTCCAAACACTATTTAAGTATCTATGTCTTTAGTAGTTCCTATAAATTATAATGGAGCAGAATGTCTTTTAACTTCTTTGTGTTCTCCTTGGAACTTGGGTCTTTTGCTTCTGTAATGGTAATAATGTTCTGTGATGGTTCTGCTGAGAGAAGAAATGGCGTGACAGGGAGTATTATGGTAGACATGATGAAAGCATGAGCTTAGTGAAAAAACAACTGCGTGAGAATGACATGGACCTGAGTCTGCCTCTGAGATCTTGCTATTTACTTGTTGTGCATCTATGCACCCATTAGGCCTTTTGAGTCTTGACTTCCTTATCTAGAATATAAGCCAATGTAATAATACCTAGAAATAAATAAAGTGAAATGTAAAAGTGTCTGTATGGTTACATACATGGTAGGTGCAAAAATAACGCTAGTTTCCTTTGTTTATAAACACCTCTTTCAAACAGGCTTTCTTCTTCAGATTGCATGCATCAAGCTAGTTTCTTATAGGTTGTGGGTTTGGGATTTAGACACGCACCTCCCCACCTACCCTTGAAAATGCCTGGGCAAAGTGCAGTGCTAAGGAAGTAAGAAAGTCGTAGGTTACCTTCCAATAGAACTTTCCCTCCCCAGTGGTAATAGTGGGAGTCATGAATTTCTCTCTGGGGCTATGAGCATGGAAACTGCAGCAATCCTTAGTTCAGTCCTGGGAAAGAGGTCTTAAAGGCACTGTGGGGAGGGTCCCATGAAGCTTCTGCAGGAAGCAATGCAGGGCTTTAAAGGCAAGGATGAGAGCAAGTGTTTCTATTTAGAGAAGGTAGATCAGTGTCTCAGAAGGTGGAATTAGACTAAAGACAAAGTTCTGGAGAGTTGGGAGGAGAGAGGAGACCAGAGTTAAGCTGCTGTGTTAGGGTCCTTTTTGGGCATCTTCCATGCTACTCATTTTGCTACATCTATAGGCCACTTAAAAAGAATCCTTACCAAGGATATGTTCATTGATTTTAGAGAGAGAACAAGGGAGATAGAGAGAAACATTGATCAGTGGCCTCCCTTACATGCCCCAACTGGAGATTGAACTGGCAACCTTTTGGTGTACAGGATGACACTTCAACCTACTGAGCCATCTGGATAGAGCCAGGCCATTTTTTAGGCAAGAAATGGTGACTTTCAAAGTAACAGACAATTTAGAACCAATTATGTTTACCTTGAATGTGAAGCTTTTTCTTTTCTAATTATGTATGTACAAACTTTTAACAGTGCTTTTCATTTTATTTAAAAAAAATTTTAGTAAGATTTTATTTATTATTTTTAGAGAGAGGGGGAGGGAGAGAGGCAGAGAGGAGAGAAACATCAATGTATGCCTTTCACCTGCCTCCAGCTACAGACCTCGCTGGAGACCTGGCTTGCTACCTGTAACAGTGCTTTTTAAATGTTTGTACTTAACTGCTTTTAGGAGCATACTTAAGGGATTGCTTACCCCTCAAGTATCGGGAAGCAGAATCTAAAGTAGCCTTTGCCAAGTACAACATTTCTTTGAAGTCTTATATTTTATACTACATTCTAGTAAACATTTTGAATTCTACTTTATTGTACCTGCACTTTTTTAAGTATAAAAATAATTTTCTGGCCCTAACTCATCCAGTACAAGTGATGCCTGGTTGGTTATAAGAGCACAGAAATATATTAATGTTAAAAATGAGTTTGTGATATTTGAGAAGCCACCCAGAGATGAAGGGGATATAGTCCAGAGACAGATTAAGTAGATAGAAGCCTGACAGGGAATAAACATTAGTTTATTTATTCACCAAATAGAACTTGGTTGAGCATCATATGCTCTGAGAAGTCCTGAGCAATTATAACTAAAAAAAATAAATAAATAAATAAAGAGAAAAAAGAAAAAAAGAAAATCCATTAGATTCATGGATAGGAAAGGTTGCTGGTTCAATTCCCAGCCAGGACACATAACCAGGTTGCAAGCCAGGTCTCCAGCCAGGTCCTTAGCTGGAGGCAGGTGAAAAGCAACCATACATTGATGTCTCTCTCCCTTTCTTCTTCCCTCCCTGCCCTTCTCTCTAAAAATAATGAATAAAACCTTTTAAAAAATCCATTAGATTAAGGGATTTGGAAGTTGGTAGTGGAAGTTGTTTCCATTTTTATGGAGTATCAGCCCAAAAATCCAGCCTGGAGTGGACTGTAAAGGGTGTGGGAAGTTAGGACATTGAAAAAGTGCTAATAGGAAACTACTAGGAATTTGACTCAGAAGGCATAAGGAGAAGGGGCTGAATTGGAAGGCATGAGGAGACAAGACTTTTTTCTTATTTAAAAGCCTTTATTTATAGAAATTAAACATAAATAAAATTAGACAGAATAGTGTTATAAGCCCACATTACTCATTTTCAACAGTGACTAACTCATGCTCGAACTTATAATCACTAGCCATTTTATTTGATTTTAGTGAGAGAGACGAGTTCATTTGAAAACTATTGGGAAGCAAATCATTGAGGAGAACAGTATGAGAAAAAACAGGCATAAATAATAACCAAGGTTTCTAGAAGGTGGGAGGGGAATAGGATATAATGTACTGGTGAAGGAATTAACTTGAGGAGACTGGAGAGCCAACTTCTCTACTGCTATAGAAATAAAGGTAGGTGGGATGGTAGGATGTGTACAGATGTAAATTTACATGTTTAACACCTGGAAAATAAGAAAATTTCATCAGTGGCAGAGGTAGTTCTTCTTTGCCCTCCTACTCCTCCTTGTAAATTAAATGGTGATATCATCTTCAGAGAATAACTAAGGGAAAAGAGGATTTTGGATGCTTGAAGAGAGCATAAAAAGTTGGATTAGTTGTGGTGAAAGAGAATGATAATATAGCAGAAAATGTGGAATATTTACTAGACACTGTTAAAGACACATTTGGAGGAGATGGATTGGTTCTGAGAAGCATTATATATATATATATATATATATATATATATAAAGTTTATGTTTATATATTTATATGTAAATTGAATATATATACATATAATTTGTACATCTGGCTTATCAATGTTTGCCTTCATAATAATAGTAACATAAAACAACATAATAGTTGTGTTTTTACTCTATTCCCTAATGGAGGAATGTGTCCATGCATGTGTATATGTATGTTTTATAGAGGGCACGGATTCTACAATCTCCTGAGTGTGATCAGAATATATATACCTCAATTTCTGGCCAAGATGGAGGTGTAGGTAGACACCCTGCATCTCCCTCACAACTAAAAGAAATTTACAACTACCTCAAAACTCAATAAAAACAACAGAGAAATTTCAGAAAATCAAACTACGTGGAAACGCAACAGATGAAGAAGTAAAGAAATCCTCAGCCAGACAGGTGGGAGGGGTGGAGTCAGGGAGGAGAGGAGCAGTGGCAGCAGGGAGCTGAGGCCGCAGTGAGAAGCACAGTCATACATTTAAACCTGGGAAATGATCCTGGGGCCAGCCTGCACAGCCCACAGTTCCAGCCCTGGGAAAAATAGAGCCAGCAGCTGTGGTGGCAGCAAGGAAACTGAGGCCACAGCAAAAAGTGCAGTCATACATTTAAATCTGATCCCAGGGCCCATGGTTCCAGCACTGGGGAGAAATAGAGCCTCGTTGCTTCTGACTGTGAAGACCAGTGGGGTTGGGACAGAAGAAGAGACCTGCCAGGCTCAGCTAGCAAGAGGTATTGTTTCCTCTAAGACCCCTTCCCTACATATAGCTCCTCAACATGGTGAAACAGGTCACCCCACACTGATGAATTTCTGAGGCTCCTCCCCTTACAACATAACAGGTGTGACAGAACTACTGAAGACACAGAGGCAAACACAGAAAGCTGTCAAGCTGAGGAGATGTATAACCCAAAAGGTGCCAGTGGGATAATAGTGACGAAAAGATAGCCAACCCAACTGCCAAGGGGTTGGCACAGAGTTGAAAATGCTGGTGACTAAGATATTCATAGACTTGACAGATATGCTTATATACAACAAATATAGAAAGGAAGAAATGAAGGCTAAGCTATGTGAAATTAAGAAAAATCCATAGGAATCCAAGGGTGGAGGGAAGGAAACTAGGGTTAAAATCAACAATTTGGAACATAAGGAAGAAATAAACAATTAACTAGTACAGAATGAGGAAATAATTGGAAAACATGAGGGGACAACTTTAAACATGCCAATATCTGAATCATAGGTGTGCCAGAAGGAGAAGAGGAAAAGCAAGAAATTGAAAACTTATGTGAAAAAATAATGAAGGAAACTTCCTTAATTTGGTGAAGGAAATAGACAAGTTCAGAAAACACAGAGAGTCCCAAACAAGCTAGACCCAAGGAGGACCACACTAAAATACATCATTAAAATGCCAAAGGTTAAAGATAAAGAGAGAATTTTAAAAGCAGAAAGAGAAAAGAAGAGTTATTTATAAAGGGGTCCCTATAAGACTATCAGCTGATTTTTCAAAAGAAACTTTGCAGGCAAGAAGGGATTGGCACCCCTGGCTGGTGGTGCAGTGGATAAGGTGCCAGCCCGCAAACCCAAAGGTCGCTGGTTCAACTCCCAACCAGGGCACATAACCAGGTTGCAAGCCAGGTCTCCAGCCAGGTTTGAAGCTGGAGGCAGGTGAAAGGCAACCATACATTGATGTTTCTCTCTCTCTCTGCCTCTCTCCCTTCTCTGGAAATAATACATAAAAGTCTTAGAGAGAGAGAGAGAGAGGGAGAGAGAGAGAGAGAGAGAGAGAGAGAGAGAGAGAGAGAGAGAGAGAGAAGGGACTGGCAAGAAGTATTCAAAGTGATGAAAAGCAAAGACCTACAACCAAGATTATCCAGCAAAGCTATCATTCAGAACGGAAGGGTAGATAAAGTGCTTCCCAGACAAGGTAAAACTAAAGGAGTTCATCATGACCAAGCCATTATTATATGAAATGTTAAAGTGACTTAAGAAAGGATGATTGAAATTATGAGGATTAAAAAGACAACAAACTCACAACTATCAACAACAGAATCTAAAAAACAAAAACAAAAACAAAGTAAGCAGACAACCAGAGAGGGAATAGAATCAAAGATACGGGGAACATTTGGAGGGGTGTCAGATGGGAGGGGGGAAGGGGAAAAGGGAGGAAGGGTGCAGGGATTAAGAAGCATAGTTGGTGGGTGAATAACAGAGGAAGATGTTAAGAATAGTACAGGAAAAGGTAAAGCCAAAGAACTTGCATGACCCATGGACATGAACTAAGGGGGGTGAGATTGCTGGAGGGAAGTGGGTGCTAGGCACATGGGAGCAAAGGGAAGAGAAACTGGGACAACAGTAACAGCATAATCATTTTTTTTAGAAAGAAATAAATTAAGCAAAGTGGAAAAAATATACATAACTCAAAAGGGAGGTGATTTTAAAGATTAAAATATGTGTCCAAGAGTACAGGCACTTGTGTTTCACATTAATTGGTTCAGTGCGCCACCTGCTGGAAAGCATGTTAAACATCACCAGCTAACGCAAAATTTAAAACATTCTCTGAAAAGTCAGTGTTCTTACATATAGAATTTCCTCCGTGATTTGTGAATTTCACTTTTAAATATTCTTACTTCGTTTGTTCATTTATTTGTTTTATTTATGTGTTAAAGCACAAACATTAAAATGTTTTTTTTAAAACTTGATATTGGTATTTCAATGCATTTGTTGTCTGTAAACCTCATCCATGATCTACATGGATGAAGAGGAATAAAATGAAAGAACTATTTGAAATGACATGAATAAGAATAGATTGTTAAAGATTTAAAAATTATAGGTAATACAGAGACCAGCTTTGCATGGATTAAGAGATATATTATTTACAATCCCTTAAATTTTAATTTTGTTATTCACCTGCTTCCTATTTCAAAATCTCCTTTATGTTTTTTAACTAAAATATGTGTTTCTTTGTAGTTTCTAATCTTATCTTCCAGGAAACTATTCTGGTTTAAATTATCATTTTTACAATCTATCTTAACCTGAGCCTAGTGTCCATTAAAACTTTGTCTTCAAGGTTTCTAGGTCATACCACTAAATATTCCTACTTTCTAGGCTTTCAGTAAATAATTTCTCCCCTTCAAATAAACTTATTCTTTATAAGAGTCCAGGGGTAATGAAATTACTCTGATTGCTTCCTCTTCTTTGATTCAGGCAATTAATTATGGTCACTGTACATACACAATTTTAGTCATGGTTCACAGGAAATTTAGAAAAATGCCAGTATAAAGTACTAAGCCATTCACAAGAAAAGCAGAATTGATTCATTTCCTCAGTCTTTATTAAGCGCCTACTGTGTGTGAGAAGCTTTGAAAGCATGGAGCTACAAGTGTATAAGGAACAAGACAGGTGTGATCTTACAGAGCTTTCTATAGAGAGTGGAAAACAGGCATTGATTAAATCATCCCAGCAGATTCTGGAGAGTTCTCTGCTGGGGGAAGTATGGAGAATGTTATAGAATATATGGGAGCTAGAAAGTTATAGAGGTCCTCTAGGAAGAAGTGTTATTAAGCTACACAAACACACACACACACCCACACCCACCCACCCACACCTACACACACACACACACACACACACACACACACACAAAGCAAGGCAAAAGCCAGATGCTGAGAACCAGATTGTGGAGGTACTGTAAAACCTTTTAAAAGAGTTTGAATTTATTCTAAGAGCAATTACTAAGTTACCAACCAATGAAAGTTTTTAATGTGTGTGTGTGTGTGTGTGTGTGTGTGTGTGTGTCTAGCGGGGAGAGTGGGGGATGAGGGAGGTGGTGGTGACCACACTCAGCTTTATATTTCATATATATGTACTTTTAAAGATTTTATTTATTATGTTTACAGAGGGGGAAGGGAGGGAGGCAGAGAGGGAAAGAGACATCAATGTGTGGTTGCCTTTCACCTGCCTCCAGCTGTGGACCTGGCTGGAGACCTGGCTTGCAACCTGGTTATGTGCCCTGACCGGGAATCGAACTAGTGACCTTCGGGTTCACAGGCCAGTGCCTATCCACTGAGTCACCAGCCAGAGCTCTCAGATTTATATTTTAGAAACATTATTCTAACTGAAATTTAGAGAATGCTTGTGGGGAGCCAGATTGACCATCAACTTAAAAGTATACATGATGTGGCATCGGCTTCTTTTCCACCAATAAGGAGAGAAGTCATTTAATCTGAGAGATATTTAAGATGTTGAATGGAGAAGACTTGGTGGAAATTGGCTGTAAGAGGTAAATAAACTAGGGAAGTTCAAGATGTACTCTTAGTTTCTTGCCTTGAGCAAATAGGTAAATGAAAGTACCATTTAATTAGACAGAAAGTACAGGAAAAGTAGATTCTTAAAATGGCCAGAGAAAATAAGTATTTTCCTTTCAGACATGTTGAATTTGAGATGTTTAAAGTGTATAGGTATAAGCCCTGGCTGGTGTGGCTAAGTGGATTGGTGCCGGCCTGTGAACACAAAGGTCGCTGGTTTGATTCCCCAGCCAGGGCACATAACCAGGTTGCAAGCCAGGTCTCCAGCCAGGTCTGTAGCTGGAGGCAGGTGTAAGGCAACCATTTATTGATGCTTCTCTCCCTTTCTTCCTCTTTCTCTGCCCTTCTCTCTGAAAATAATAAATAAAATCTTTTAAAAAAAATAAGAAAAAAGTGTATAGGTATGTGTTCAGTGAACAACTAGATTAATATGATCTGGGAACTTTGAGGAGAAATCTGGGCCAGAGAGTTAGGGAATGATCAGTCTGTTGAGAGTAAATTGATGTTTTGGGGGTGGTTGATACCTCATAGCATGTAGAGTGAGAAAAGAAGAATGACTAAGAAGGAGGCCTAGGGATCCTATTATGTAAGGATTTGTTAGGGGAGGTAGCAAATAAGATCTGTCAGGAAGGCTGGAAGGAAACCAGAAAGGCTATAGGCAGAGCCAATGAAAATAGACTTTTCCAACAGGAAGAGCATGTGCAATGTTTTCAGTTGTTGCTGATAGGCTTGATGTTTTCTTTAGGAGGTGGTATCTGTGGCCTTGTCACGTGAAGTTCCAGTAGAGTGACAGAGTCCATTTTAATGAGTAGGGGTGAGAAAGTGGAGGCAGTGAATGCATAATATTAAGATATTCGTTGTGAACTGGACTTCAGGTATGTGGTGGAGGCTGCAAAGAGAGGTCAAACTAAGGGAGGGATGTTGTTTTGCTTTGTTTTATGGAAAGGGAATGATTAAGAGTGTTTAAATGCTCAAAGGAAATTATCCCATAAAGGAAAAGAAAACTGAAGGGTTGAGAGACTTTAGTCATAGATAATTTAGTCTTGTCCCTGAGAAGGCAGCCAGATGATGGTGATGGTAATGATAATAATAATAAAATGTATTGTGCTCTTATTCGTGTAGGAACTATTCTAAGAGCATTATCTCATTTAACTGTTACATAGCCTGTCTGAGAGAGATACTATTATTATCATCTAATTTAAAAAATCCTCATCTGAGGCTCTGTTCATTGCTCTTAGAGAAAGGGGAAGAGCAAGCGAGAGACACAGACAGACAGGCTTCTCCTGTGTATGCCCAGAATTGGAATCAAACCTGCAACCTGGGTATGTGCCCTAACTGGGAATTGAACCCCCAAACTTTTGGTTTATGGGCTGACACTCCAACCAATGGAGCCACCCAGCCAGGGCCATTCCACTTTAAAGATGAAACCATAGAGGCATAGACAGGTACTGTGAGTAACCAGGCATTTCATTTGAGACTTGCAACATAATCACAAGGTCTTATTGTGGGCTCCCCAGTCTAGCTGGATACATAAGTAGGAGGCACCCACCTGTGCTGTTTTAATTAAAGAGAAAAGGAACAAGACAGGTATGCAGGTAGGGAAGTGTCAGCTTAGTTAGCATTTTTAGTTTCCTAGGGCTGCCATAACAAATCACCTCAAACTGGATTGCTTAAAAATAACAGAAATTTATTCTCTCTAAATTTTGGGAGCCAGAAGTCCAAAATTAAGGCATAATCTAGTCTTGTTCCCTCTGAAGGGGCTGTTCCAGTCTCTTCCTCTCATCACATGGCTGGCTTCTCTGTGCCTCAAATCTCTTTCTCCCCTAAGAAAACCTACCATTTGATTTAGGGCTCACCACAAATTGCATATGCAAAGAATTGTGTTCCAAATAGAGTCACATTTACAGGTTTTGAGGATTAGGATTTGTGCATATCTTTTGGGGGCCACTATCAAACCATGGGAGTCAGAAAGTTGAGGGAGTTCCTGTCTGATGGAATGGAGTTCATATCTTCTATGAAGCAGGAATACGAGTCATTTTTCTGAGAGTGAACTCAGATGAAGAGGGATCAAATATCTGAGGAGCTGAAGAAAGATCGAAGTAATTACTATTGAAATTTGGAATCAGCTGAGTAGAAAACAGTGCATTTGTGAGCGGTGTGGAGAAAACAGGTATTTATCATTGTGTGATTTTTTTTCTCCAGTAGCCTGTGTACAAACATGGAGAAGCTGACAGTTGAAGTGACCCGAGTTACAGCCTAGGGGGACAGAGCATGGATGTGAAGGAAGAATAGAGACAGAGAGGTTTTCGGATACTGGTTTTCTATAGGTCATAGAAGCAAAGCTATGTACGCATAGAAGTAAGGTCAGAAGGGGAACTAGTGGCCAGGTCATAAAGCAGACAAGCACAGGGAGCATTTAGTGAACTAGGTATAATGATATAGGTTAACCTCAGAGTGTGGAATATTAGTTTATGTTATTTCACATGAGGAAATGAACCTGGTTGCAGTAGTCACAAAGAAAAGGTTAATGGAGATGGAAAAGTCAATCAAAAGAAAAGGATTCTGAAAAGGCAACCAATGTGAACACAGAGCCACGGAAGAAAATGGCAGGACCTGAATATAGAATGCTGCTAATGGTGTGGTGTTTGACCTCTTGGACTGTTAGCAGTTTGAGAAGGCTGTTGAGGCTGGGTGTTATGGTTTCTCTGAGATGACATTCAAAGGAAATGTTAGTTAAGATTTTCCAGAGAAACAGAACCACTAAGGAGGGCTGTGTGTGTGTGTGTCTGTCTATGTGTGTGTCTGTGTGTATATAGAGAGAAAGAGCGAAAGAGATTAATCAGTTGGTTCATTTTGTGTGGGGAATTAACTCACACAATTATGGAGGCTGAGAAGTTAGAACAGGAGAGGGGATGGTATAGTTCCAGTTAGAGTCCTAAAGCCTGAGAATCAGGAGAGTCTAAGTTCCAGTCCATGTTCAAATTTGAAGGCAGAAGACTAAGGTCCCAGCTCAAAGATGGACAGAGAAAAATAACTTTTCTTGATCTTTTACTCTACTCAGGCCTTCAATAGATTGGGTGGCGCCTGAATGCATTTGGAGAGGCAATCTACTTCACTCGTTTCACAGATTCAAATGCTAATGTCATTCAGAGACACTCTCATAGAAACATCCAGAAGTGATATTTGACTAAATATCTGGGCGCTCCAAGGCTCAGTCAAGTTGCCATATAAAATTAACCATCACAAACATTTGAATTATACAAATGGCCTTAATATGGTTACCTTCAGTCTTATTGATTATAAAATGAAGGGATGAACAAAACTTCTAAAATGTCCTAATTTTAACTTTTGTGTGTTAAAACAGAACTCCTGATCCTTACAATGGAATGAAACATTGTTTTAAAGTTCTTGTTAACAAGGTGTAACTCAGAAATGATACCTGCGAATCCACAGATTTTGGAAACTGATAATTATATTTAGAATGTAACTAATACTCTCTACCTGCCTGTTTTCTTCTTTTGTTTGTTTTACTTTGTTTTCTAATCATAAAGGCTTGATAGAACAACTTTAATAGTACACCTAAGCAAACATCTCTGTCATTAACACTGATCCAAAAAAAGTTCCTGGACATTGGGTCCTAGTTCTGAGTTGTTGACTCTGGGCTTTCTCAGAGTGTGGAGTGACATTGTGACACTGGAGCAGTCATCTCTGGGGTGAGTTTACTATTTAGGTTACTGTACAATTTCAAACTTGCACTCGAAGAATGTACTCCAAGTGGTTGCTTGAAATCTTGGCATTTTAAAGATGGCTTGACTATGTCTTTTAAGTAGGTGTGCTTCAGATAAATAAAGACAGTATTTCCTGGAGGCAGAGGGTTAGGGGGAGATGACATTTTGAAGTGTGACACATGTGTCTAGTTTGGGGTTAAGGAAAGGAGAGTTTAAGTACAGCATCAAGAAGAGTCCTTGGTTCACAGACTCCTGGCTGGAGGAATTAGATGGAGAAGATCAGAAGAGCCACTGTCTTCTCAGGTTGGTACACTTTACCTTTACTCCAATTGGAATTCCCTTCCTCCATTTCTTCACCTGATGACTTAAAACATCCCTTGAAACACCAGACTCCTCTGTGTTGTCTTTCTTTATTTGACTCTCCATCTGCCTCAAACTAGATCTGCCCCTACCTTTGTCTGCCTATTGCATCCTGCATGTCTCTCTGTCATAGTGTATTATATTTATTATATATTATATTTATTTGTCTTTTATTTCTGTCTCATGAACACAGTGGCTGACACATTAGAGATGATAAACTAATGTATACTGAAGTTATTGTATTGTGGACTTACGAGGAATTTGTCATTATCTTGCTTCTGTCCCCATATCTAACAATAATTTTCTGCTAGTCACTGTGCTACCAACCAGGAAAATAATGATAAACAAGACATAGAGGGCCCTGACATTCATGAAACATATATTCATTGAATATATTAATTTATAAACTGACAAAAAGACAGCATAAAAATAAGTGTAATTAGTTAGTTATAAAAAGACTGAGATAAAAACTGACAAGTGTACCTACTTTGGTAAAGATGAACAAGAAGCCTTTCTCAGTTGTAATGAGATGAATACTCCAAGAAGTGGAAATGGCAGCATTAAGGCCCTTAGCTAAATGTGGATGTAGTAGAATAAGCCAGGCGGCTTGGATAGACACGGGAGTGAGATTACACATAGTTGTTATCCCATAGTTAGGAGTTCAGATGAGAGAAATTGAGAGACCAGTAAGAGGCACTGCAGTAACATCATGAGCGAAGGAGATCTAAGTATTTTAGTATATTAATAGCAGTAAAGACAGAATAATGTAAGTTTGAGATTATGCCTTAAGGACAACATTGATCAGATTTCTTGATGGTTTAGATGTGGTTGATGAAGGAAATAAGGAATCAAGAGTGTTCCTGACTTGAATAATGGGTTTGTCGTGTACTGATTTGAAGAGATTTGAAAGAAGGAAAAACAAAAAGCTTAAGAGAATGTTAAGCGTTCCATTTACATTTGAGATGTGTATGAATTATTCAAGAATAGGTTCCAGGTGGGAAGTGGAATATGAGTTTTAAACTCAGATTAGCTCAAAAGTGTCACATATGAATTAAAGGGTTCCACAATAAAGATTATACATAGATCTTTGGGAACTGATAGGGCCATTTAGGGAAAAAATGTAGGGAGAAGAGCAAAGAAATCTCAGACAAGATCTAATAATCTCCAAGGTTTGAAATTTACATAAAGAAAGAGAAACCATTAAAGAAAACTGAGAAGGGGGAGATCCTAGATTGTGGAGGAGTAAGTGGAGCTATATCAATCTCTTTCTAGGGCCTTTCTGGAATTACAACTTAATTGTGAAGAAATCATTTGGAATAACCAATAGAACACCAGAGGGAGAGAAGCCTTATAACCAAAGAGGCTGCTTCATCACAATGTGACTGGTAGGAAGCGTGGAGATGTGAGAGGGCTGGCTGGACTCCCATGGATGGGAACTGAAGAAATGGAGAAACATTTCAGCAGCCAGGGGTTCCACCTGAGAAGGGTGTGGTCTAAATCCCCAGCCGGGTGGCCCAGCCTTCAACAATAAATCTGAGAGTAAAACAGTATCTAGCTGTGAAAAGCAATAAGGTTATCAGCTGATTTCTCAACAGAAACATTACAAGCCAGAAGGGAATGGCAAGAAATATTCCAAGCAATGAAAAGCAATGGCCTACAACTAAGACTACTCTACCCAGCAAGGCTCTTACTCAAAATGGGAGGCAAAATAAGGAGTTTCTAACACACAAGAAAACTAAAATAATACATCTCCACCAAACCAGCATTGCAAAAGATGCTAAAGGGACTGCTTTAAGAAGATGAAGAAACAGAGAGAGAGAGACAGAGAGGAACATAGGTAAAAAGGGGGAAAAAGATAATGAATAAGTACCTATCAGTAATAACCTTAAATATAAAAAGATTAAATGCATCCATCAAAATATATAAGGTGGCTGAATGGATAAGGAAACGTGACCCACATGTATACTGTCTACAAGAGACCCACTTCAGAACAAAAGATATACACAGACTGAAAGTGAAGGGATAGAAAAAATATCTCAAGCAAATGGACATGAAAAAAAAAAAAAAGCTGGGGTAGCAATACTTGTATCATATAAAATACATTTCTAACAAAGTCCATAAAAAAAGATAAAGAAGGACATTTTGTAATATTTAAGGGAATAATCCATTAAGAAAATATAACCCTTGTAAACATATATGCACCCAACAAATGAGCACCCAAATATATAAGGAAGATCTTGGATGACTTTAAGAAGGATATCAACGGCAATACACACAATAGAGGATTTTAACACCCCATTATCAACAATGGACTGATTTTCCAAGCAAAGAAACACCAAGGATATTATGGCATTGAACAACACTCTAGATCAAATAGAATTAATTGATATACACAGAACTTTTCACCCCAAGGAAACAAAACACACATTCTTTTCAAGTACACATGGAACATTCTCAAAGATACACCACATGATAGGACACAAAATAAGTCAAAACTAATTCAAGAAAATTGAAACTATATCAAACATCTTCTCATATCACAACAGCTTGAAACTAGAAAGCAACCTCAAGGAATAAACCCAAAAAACATTCGAATTCATGGAGACTGAATAACATGCTATTAAATAATGAATAGATGACAATGAGATCAAGAAAGAAACCAAAATGTTTTTATTTTAATTTGGTTTTGGTTCATTGCTGAATTTATATATAAATATATAATAATTTATATTATTTTATTTTATTGTTCTCTTACTGTTGTCCCAATTTCCCCTTGTTCTGTCCTGCCCACACAGCCCTTTCCCCCACTTCCATAGTCAATCCTCACCCAGTTGTCCATGTCCATGGGTCCTTTATACTAGTTTCTTGATTAGGCACTTTCCCTTCTTTCTCTCATTATCCCCTTTGTCCCCTCCTCTCTGGTCACTGTCAGTTTGTTCCTTATTTCCATGTCTCTGGTTCTGTTTGACTCATATGTTTATTTTGCTCATTAATATCCACTTATAGGTGAGATCATATGGTATTTGTGTTTTACCACCTGGCTTATTTAACTTAGCATAATACTCTCCATTTTCATCTATGTTGTCATGAAGGACAACTGATTTGTCCTTCAAAGTCAATCTTCTTTCTTTCTGTTGCATAGTATTCCATTGAGTAAATGTACCACTGCTTTTTGATCCACTCATTTACTGATGGGCACTTAGGCTGTTTCCAACACTTAGGCTGTTTATAACGCTGCTATAAACATTAAGATGACTAGGTTTCTTTGAACTTGTGTTTCAGGATTCACATTGCTGGTATAATCCCAGCAATGGCATCACTGGATCAAGAGGCAGTTCAATTTTTCATTTTTTAAGGAAATTCCATGCTGCTTTCCACAGTGGCTGTGCAGTCTATATTCCCACCAACAATGCACTAGGATTCCCTTTTCTCCACATCCTCACCAGTACTTGTTGTTTGTTGATTTTTTTAATGATGTTTATTTCTTTATGAGAGAGAAACATTGACTTACTATTTCACTTATTTATGAATTCATTGGTTGATTCTTGTATGTACCCTTACTAAGAATTAAACCCACAACCTTGGTGTATCCTGATGATGCTCTTACCAATTGATCTACCAAGTATTTCTTAATAACAGGATTATCTTTTAGTTGAGCCACATGATTGCTGTGATGTGGCCATCACCATGTGCAGTGCCTAAATTAACATTTCTAGAGAAGCTGAAACTCAGTCTTGTAAAATCACTTTCCAAGCCACTTGGCTTAAAAAGATGACTCCTTCGGTGGGGGTATTTCTTTTACTTATTTGATTTTGGCTAGATCGGGTCTGGAGGATGATAGCTCAAAGTACGCTCCAAACATTAGAAATTATCCTGCTTATTATAATCGGCTGGTCTATTGTATTAGCTTAAAAGCTTTAAATGCATGTTCGCAGCCAGTGACCATCAAACAAATAATCTTTCTAAAAGAATAAAGAGAAAAGAATAAAGGGAATAGCTAAAAGATTGTGTTTTGATCTGTAAATATCACAGAAATTTAGTCAAAAATGTCATGGCCAGTGAATATCACACAAAGGAGCAATTAAAGCTGTAAGAACTACAGAGCAGTAGCTGAGAGTGGCATTAATCTATCAGGCTGAAAGTTTGATCATAAGGGGGAAATTGTTAAAAATAAACAACTGGCCCAATATAAAGACACTTTTATTAAACCCCACCAAGAATTAATGTTTAACTTAAGGTTTCAACCTCTCCCAGGAATGAAAATTTAAATCAATTAGTCTGGAATTTCCTGGTCAGTATCAATGAGTTAACCAATTTGATATAACTCCCTACTCTTCTTAAGTCCATGTCCATGGACTTAAGGGGACATTTCTTGAATAATTATTTTCTTATGCTAATAGCTTTCTCATTTTACTCTATTTCTTACTATAAAAGCTTTGATTTTGTACAACTCCTTGGAGCACATTTCTGTTTACTAGATGGGATGCTATTTAATTCATAAATTATTCAACAAAGCTACTTATATATCTAATTTTACTTAAATTTTTGTTGTTTAACTATAAGGGCTCTAAAGGTCATAAAAGTAGACCAGATGGACACATGTTCTCATCATGTTATTAGAGATATAAGAAATAATGGAAATAATCTAAAGTCAAATAACACAGAATTATTTTTGTATTTATAGAATAACCATGTAATTTTTCTTATACATTAAATAGTAATTTAAATCCATATTGGTTGACTTAAATAGCAATTCAAAATATATTAAATAAAGATGGATCCTGGGTTATATTAAGATAATATATACATATATAATATGTATATATATATATATATACATATATATATATATTATAATGATCCAAACTGTGACAATATGATATTCTTTTTATGTACATAACAAAAGATAAAATTATCATTGGTTGTTGTATAGTGGTGAGCATAGCTGCCTTCCAAAAGGTAAAATTAGAAAGGCTATTTATTAACCAAAACAGCATTTAAAATGGAAAGATTTTAGGTAGTTAAAACTTAATTATATTTGATGATGTATTTGCATTTTCTAAATTTTCTAATATTATTTATGTAATAAAAAATGAAAGAAATAATTGGTGAGAGTGGTTTTATTGGCTCTGTTTTTCTTCACCCTCTTTTACCCTGAGTTGTCTCTTTCACTGTGTGTGGAGAAAAACAAAATAAAATTAAACCAATGTTTATACCCCATAAGGAATAGAGATGATTAGGTGCCCACTGGGTCATATATTATTCTAATGCTGAAGGGGGCATAATAAAAGCTGGAATTCAATTTAAGTAGGTTCTCAAAATATACTCTTGACAAAATGAATGAGTGATTGAAATAAATAAAAATTTATATATAGTAGAGGATTAGTGAGAAGTTTTTAGGTTTCTATTTATTCCTCTTATTCTATTGTAGGGACAGCAATTATTATAAACAGAAACCTGGTACCTTGATTAAGAAACTGATGAGGTTGTTGGTGACATCTGAGGAGTTTGAGAATATCTCAGTTGGGCATGTGCTAATTACTGAAAGTTCTAGAAGTTGACTCTGTTCCTGGGATAACTGTATCTCATGGCATTGTTACCATTGGTGTTTAGCTAGATATTAAAGGAGAGCAAAAGGAAGTAGGCATTGAGCTTAATAACATAGGAAGCATAAGCCTCTTTGATTGCTCAACCAGGAAGCCATAGCTCACACTCCAGGGAACTCCAGCGCTGTGCTCTGCTAAGAGAATTAACACTACTCCCTCATCCTCTCCCCTACCAGGTTGTCAGGTGGTAGCAGGGGAAGTCAGGGGAAGTCCTGCTCCTCAGTAAATGCTTATGAGTGTAAATATTGTCATTGTTATTCCATGGTCTGTTAGAAGTTTGTGTGTCTTTTTTTTTTTTTTTAAAGATTTTATTTATCATTTTTAGAGAAAGGGGAAGGGAGAGAGGAAGACAGACATCAATGTACGGTTGCGTTTCACCTGCCTCCAGCCACAGACCTGACTGGAGACCTGGTTTGCAACCTGGTTATGTGCCCTGGCTGGGGAATCGAACCTGCGACCTTTGGGTTCGCAGGCCGGCGCCTTAACCACTGTGCTACCAGCCAGGGCTTGTGTGTCTTCTTAATGATACAAATTGAGAAACTCAGGAAATAGAAAACCCGTCTTCAACTGCTGTGTATAGAGTCGTGGTGGAGGCTGCAGCCTACGTCAGAGTATAGCTTGGAGCTTGAGTGACAAACTAAGAGAATAATGACTTAATTCTCCTCTGGTATGTCTCTCAGGTTTCCTGCCGATTCACTATTTATATAGGCTTCTAAGCCCCAGATGGATGTTTTATGGCCAGACAAAAGGCAGACTAGGATTTATCCACATAGATAAGACCTCTCTAGTGCCACCTGTCTTCTGTTCCCCTTGGACATGGTACCTATACTCTAAACTTATTTCTAGTAGAAAAGGAAAACTTAGATTTATTACAATTATGATCAATTCTATTAAGGAAAATAAAAAGGCTTGTGAAATAATAGGAAGGGACATCAGTGAGGACTTGCCCCCAAAAGGGATTAGATTAGCACCGGAAAAGTTTGGGGCAATAGGGAAAAATAAGGTGAAAGAATTAAGCCCCTTCGCCAAAAAGTGTGGTGATAACCAGAAGAAAAGAAGGGTAAAGGGAGTGGAAGAGGGCAAAGTTGGGGGAATGATGGAAAAAGACTTTACTTGGGCAATGGGTGTATGATGATGTGCAGGTGATTTTTGTTGAATTGTACACTTGAAACCTATATGGTTTTATTAACCTAAATCACTCCAATAAAGTTAATATAATTAAAAAGAGATTACAAATAAAAGGAAAATAGCCTATGTCAAAACACATGATTTTGGAAAGAGCATGGAATGTTCAAAATAAATGGTGAAATATGATTAGTTGGAGTAAGTGACAGGTGTGAAAGGAAACAGGAATACGTGATGTGCATGTGTTTGTGATATAAGTGATGAACATGGGTTCTCTATCTATCTGGCTATTTCCCCACACTCTCTTTCTATATTTGGACCAATAAAAGACAAGAATCTTCTTGAGGTCGGGAATGATTTACTGAATGTATACCTTGTAAATAGCAAGAGAGAAGAATCCTATGGTGTGTCCATATGAATGAGAGATGTAGCAAATCAGTTGTATTTAATCAGAGATTAGAGGAGAAACACTTTCAAGATTTGATCACATTTGTAATTAGATATTAAAAAGGTATCAGAAATGGGAACAGAAATATGGCACTTTTTGTTTAAGAAATGGCTGGATGAGTGTTGTGTAAGCATCTAGATTAATAGCATAAATGAGGCTTTTAACTTGAACTCCAGCACTCACATAACCCAGCATGACAACCTTTATTGGCCTGTCTGTGATAGTCTCTTGTGTGGGGTTAATTCTGAGTAGATAACCCTCCTCGGTTATAAGACATGAAATATCAGAATAAAGTTAGACAAACCAATGAAAGCTTATTAAATACACAAATAGGCTCCCGTCATCTGCTTTTTAAGCACTAAGAATAACAGCTTTCCACAATTTTAAATGTATAGATCATCACCACACTGGAAGGATTTTATTAAAACCATAAATGTAGAGGCAGGATACATTGGTCTTTGTAGTCTGCATTAAAATCATTAGTTTCCACTCAGGGTATTCCCAATATCTGGATAGTTATATTTTATATAAGCAAGGGCAGGAAGTGTCTGTCTGTAAACTTATGTATATTGTTACAATTAATTTCATTAACAAAAGCCCATTTGTAACACCCTGTGCACAATATAAATATACCATATTTTTCCATTTCTGACATTCAGTAGTCTATTATATATATAATGGTACTGGTTAATAAAGACACAGATAAAAGTGGTTGCTTAAGTGTGGCTCTCCGATTAGAATAGGCTCTGACCACTTCCATGTACCTCGTTGCTCATTGGAATACCTGTAGAAATTGAGTTATAAAATCAAACCAAAATTTCACATCACTTTGAAATATTTATTAATGTATAACAGATATTTTAACATCTGTACTCAATTCTAGAGGCAACATATGTCCAAAACTATCCAAGTTTTATAGTTGGATAAGGCTGAACTTTGCCCTATCACTAAAAATTGGTGGAATTGTAAAATATTTTTAACTTCTTAAAACTTAATATTTCATGTATAAAATAGAACAAACACCAGAAATTTTATGGGATGTGATGAAGCATAAATCATATACTATATATAAGGAACATAGCTTTTAGATTCTACCAACCAATAAATGCTAAGTAAAAATATTATTATCATTGCTATTTCATTATTATGTTATTTCACATGCCTATTTCACTAGTCTACAAGTATTTTATGCATTATGTTCACCTTTTTGTAGAAAACCACCAATGAAGTTATAGAGGGGTCAAAAGAATAACTTGGCGTGATAGTTAACTTCTGTGTTAATTTTGATATGCGATGATACCTAGATATTTGATGAAATGTGTTCTATCTGTTTTTGTAAAATAATATTTTAAATGAGATTAGCATTTTAATCTGTACACTTGAGTAAAGCTGATTACCATTCAAAATGTGGATGGGAAGCATCCAATCAATTGAAGGCCTTAAAAGAAAAAAAGACTGAGCTCTGAAGATGAAAAAGAAGTTCTGCCAATTGACTGCATTTGGTCTCCAACTGCACCTCTTCTCTGGGTCTCCATCTTCCGGGTCTCCATCTTCCAGGCCTCCACTGCGGCACAAGCCAGCTCCTTAAAATAAAACAATCTCTCTCTCCCTGTATATAACTATATAGAAAAACAGATAACTATTTATAGTTAGATGTATAGGTGCATCTCATTTTATTGCACTTTGCTTTATTGTGTTTCATTTATTGACAGTAAAAGTTTGTGGCAGCCCTACGTTAAGTAAGTCTATAAGCACCATTTTCTAAAAGCATTCACTCTCTTTCTCTGTGTCACATTTTATTATCTGTGGTTAATAATCTTTAGTGTTAACACTGTAAATGTTTTAGAATGCCACAAATTACGCTCGTCTAAGACCATGACCTTCATTAATACATTTTGTGTGGGTCCTGACTGCTGTCCCCTGTTTTTATCTCTTTCCTTGAGCCTCTGCTTCCTAAGAGACAACAATATTGAAATAAAACCAATTAATTACCCTACAATGGCCTCTAAATGTTCAAGTGAAAGGAAGAATCACTTGTTTCTCATGTCAGAATTCTCTACAGAAATTAGAATCATTCTAGATTCTACCCAGGATAGGAAAGATTGAGTTTAATGAAGAAGGCCTGGTGAAGGTCAATATAAGCCAAAATGTAGGCCTGCTTTCCTGTTAGCCAAAGTGCGAATGCAAAGAAAAAGTTTTTGAAGGAAATAAAAAGTGTTACTCTAGTGAACACATGAACAATAAGAAAGCAAAATATCCTTATTGCTGATCCGGAGAAAGTGTTAGTGGTCTGCGTAGAAGATTGAACTGAACACAGTATTTCCTTAGCCAAGGCCAGATGCAAAGCAAGGTTCTAACTCTTTTCAATTTTATGATGGTTAATAAAAGTAAAACGGGGCTAATGATAGAACCTGCTTTACAGAGTTGTTTGGAAAATTAACTGACTTTATTTAATGTGTAGCTCTTACCTCCTGGCAAATTGTAAGAACTATTCTGACTTGCTAAAAGATTCAGGAGTGAAAATAAAAAATGGTCCCTAGCCAAAAGTTACTATAGTTCTAGTAATTCTGTATTCATAAATAGGATATTAACGTAGACTTATGTGTGGCTTTGAAATATCCAAAGAATATATCATTTAAAGCGATGTGAACATAAACACGATACTAACCAAACACTTGAAAACCTGGGAGGTGAAGTTCAAGTGGGCAAGTCCATTTGGATTTAGGTGGCATAAATTTTAGGAACAGCTGTATCAGATATAAATACAATTAAAGGATGAATGAGAGACATTCATTGGAAAATATAGGGAAAGGTCCCTTGTTAAAAATAAGGTATCAAATTCTACCACTAGGTGGCAATGCACTACAGCATTACAACTTAAAGGTACAAGTCACCAAGTTTCGGAAGATTTATTCGTTCTGTACCCTCACCAACTCCCTCCCCTTCATTTTTCAGGATGAGAACATCGTAGAGGTTTAGGGCCATCAGGAGAATTTACTACTAAGCTATATGCTGATGTAATAGAATCCAATATATGCTGCACAATGAATTACGAGATGTTATTTAGTTTCAGGATTATATTACTTCAATCAGTCTTGATGATAAATCCTTTTATATGATTGTTCACTCTTTAAACATACAGTGGTATCTCGGTACTCGTCATCAATTTGTTCCAGAGCTCTTGGCGAGTGCCAAAACTGATGAACACCAAACGATGAAGCATTTTCTCTGCTGGGCAATGTCGCGACTCACATGTTCCAGCAAGTGCAACAAATACCGAGCAAAGCGCCCAGTGCTGAAACTTTTCCTCTCATCAAAATGCGATGAGTACAGGGTTTGACGAGTTCTGAAACTGATGAGTACAGAGGCATGGCTGTACCACTTGACTGTATAAGGAGCACTAATAAAACTTATAGATGTTAAAATTGAAATGTTTTATTTGCCATAATTGTTCAAAAGTCTGGTTATGTTGGTGTTCATATGAAAAGTTATAACCATGTATGATCTCAGGTCAGATGGTGCTTCCGAGTTATACTTTGTGAAGAAATTTTATTGCATGTATCAGCAATTGAATAGAGGAGACACACTGAATCAGTACAAGGTAAATAATTTTTAGCATAGTTTCCAGAAAGTCTGTTAATATTTGTGGGGGTTTATATATGATGTATTAAGACAGACTAAGTTATTCAGAATTCTGACTATATTTCTCTGACCATAAAAAGGATGTGTTTTTAACTTTGTGTTTTAATGCGTTTTCCTATTTTTGCGTAAATGCCTACAAATAATTTCAAAATAAATCCCTGTGCAACTTCTTGGAGGGGCTGTATTTGGAGCTGGCAGAGATGAGATTTAAGGAAACAAACCCTCTCCGTAATATAAAAGCGCAAAGTGAAACAGCAAGCGCTAGTGTAGAGGCTGCAGCAAGTTCATCAAAAGAGCTATGTAAGATAATTAATGAAGGTGGTTACACTGAAAAATAAATTTTTGATGTAGACAAAACAGCCTTCAATTGGAAGAAGATGCCATCTAGGACTTTCATAGCTAAGGAGAGATGTTAATGCCTCAAACCATCAAAGGCCAGCCTGAGTCTCTTGTTAAGGGCTAATGAAACTGGTAACTTTCCTTTGAGGCCAGTGCCCGTTTGCTATTCTAAAAATCCTAAGGCCCTTAAGAATTATGCTAAATCTACTTTGCCTGTGCTCTATAATGGGAATAATAAAGCGTGGATGGCATCACCTCTGTTTATAAAATGGGTTATTGAACATTTTAAGCCTATTATCAAGATCTACTCAAATAAAAATGTGTTTTTCAAAATATTACTGGCTATTGATAATGTGCCTCATCACCCAAAAGCTCTGATGGAAATGTATAATGAGATCAATGTTATTTTCATGCATACTAACACATGATTTTTGTAATCCACTGAATAAGGAGCAATTTTGACATTTAATATTTAAGAAATAACATTTTATAAGGCTATAGCTGCTATAGATACTGATTCCTCTGATGGGCCTAGAGAGTATTGAAAACCCCTAGAAGGGATTCACCATTCTATATGCTGTTAAGAATGTTTATGATTTATGGAAAGAGGTCAAAGAAAAATATTAACAGGAATTTCAAATAAGTTGATTCCATCCTCATGAATGACTTTGAAGGGTTGAATAGTGTAGGGAAGGAAGTAATCTTAGATATGGTAAAAATTTTAAAAAACAAAGAAACTAGAATTAGAAGTGGAACCTGAAAATATGACAGAATTGCTGCAATCTCAGGATAAAACCTTAGTAGATGAGAAATTGCTTCTTATGAATAAGCAAAGAAAGTGGTTTTTCGATATGAGATCTGCTTCTGGTTAAAATGATGTAAAGATTGTTGAAATGGTAACAAAGGATTTAGAATATTACATAAACTCAGTTGATAAAACAGGTCTTGAGAGAATTGACTCCAGTTTTACCTATTGTAGGTAAAATAACATGAAACGGCATTGTATGCTACAGGGAAATCTTTCATGAAAGAAAGAAGAAATTGGTAAACTTCATTATCTAATTTTAAGAAATTGCCTCAGCCACCTTAACCTTTAACAAACACAACCCTGATCAGTCAGCACTGAAGCAATATACTCTACCAGCATAAAGTTTATGACTTGCTGAAGGGTCAAATGATGGGTAACATTTTTTAGCAATGAAGTATTTTTAATTAAAGTGTGTACCTTTTTTTTTTTTTTTGACATAATGCAATTGTGTATCTAATAAACTCCCAATGTAAACAACTTATATAAACAGAGGAAAACCAAAACATTTGCATGACTTGCTTTATTGCAATGGTCTGGAAATTGACCCTCAGTATCTCTGAGATATGCTTGTATAGATACATAGTTACATAATATATAATTATTATAGTATCTGTAGTATAATATATAATATAATGTAATTTATTTATTATAGGTAATATATTTATATATCTAATTCTCTGGGACCGTAAGTGGTTCTAGCAGAACAGATACTTAAGGGTAATTTTCTTAATTATCTGTGGAGTTTTAAAAATTCCTTCTCCAATCTGATTAGATAGAAAGGTACTAATTATTCTATTTCCAATAGTTAAAAGTGCATACTCTGTGGCATGATGTTTCAGTATAGATATGCAAAATATCACCATTGAATAGTTATAATAAAACACTTAGGAAGAAAGACTCTCTGTGATTTTTGTATTATGCTTTTGAATACTTTTTGTCAAACTAACAAGTATAACAAGATTGTCCTTTTTGCTTCTAATTTCACTGGACAAAGTGGGTAAGAAAAGAATAAGTTTCAAGATTCAAATTCTCAGCTTAAGTGTGGTGCAAATGACCTGAGAGCTTGTGTCTGTCCTGAAAGAGACACTTACCTCCTGTAGCTGCAGATCTGAGATTGCTGATAACCACACCTACCATCTCAGTTTAGGAGTGACTGAGCAGCAATGCAAATTGAATTTCTAACTTTGTATGATGTGTAGTGAGGTCATGGATTGGGGAAGAATTAAATTCTGAAAATTAAAATGGAGATGTATGGAAAGGCCCTGAGGAAGCGGAAAACATTGAGCCCTTAAATTCTAAAGTTTTCTTGGCCAGTAAAGCAGTCACTCTTCCCCTATCGGAAGAGATTAGCTATTCTTTGCCTACAGTAATTATACTGATCTCTCCTGAGGCAGCTGCTTTAAGGACTCATCCCATCATTTCTTTATTTCTAGACCTGCAATTAAACTCAAGTCCCAGTAGGCCCTGACTATGTAAGTTATTTGAAGAAATGCCCTAAACACACATGGTCTTCACTCATGGTAGGCTACCTTCTCTTTCCAGGTCTGCACCTGTGTTCTTATAGGAAGTATCCTATGATTAATTGACAGAAGAGTAAACTTAGGCCAGTTTACAAATGGTCCTGCATGATATTCAGGAAATACCCAGAAGTCAACCACTCCAGCACTACAGCCATTCTCTGAGTCATCTTTAAAGGCCAATGGCAAGGGAAACTCCTTGTGGGAACAATGTTTTAAAAATTATATTTTATTGATTGTGCTATTACCGTTGTCCCAATTTTTCCCTTTTGCCCTCCTCCATCCACCATCCCCCACTCTCTCAGACAATACCCACACCTTTGTTCATGTCCAGTGGTCATGAGTATAAGTTCTTTGGCTACTCCATTTCCTATACTGTACTTTACATTCCCATGACTATTCGTAACCATCAATTTGTACTTCTTAATCCCCTTACCTCTTCACCCATTCCCTTTCCTATCTGGAAATCATCAAAATGCTCTCTGTAGCCATGATTCTGTCTCTTTTCTTCTTGTTTTCTTAGTTTGAAAACTTTTATTGGAAGGAGAAATGGTTCAGATACAAATTACATATTGATTCATGAGCTGTGGCCAATGGTTTTGCTGAAATATGACTGAAAAATTGGTGACAAGGACATTTGAGGAAGCGGTGTATAGATAGATCATTCCAAACTGGTGAAAAATATAAAAATATTTGTGTCCAATGTCATTACTAACCAGAGAGTAACCTCAGCATAAAAGGATTGTTATAATCAAATAAATCAGATGAACTGTTCTGTAAATATCAGGCAGCCTCTTTTCCCAGTCACCTCTGTTATTACCCAATGGATTCATAAACAAAGTGGCTATGGTAGTGGGAATAAAAATTATACATAAGTTCTGTATATGGGCTTTCTTAATGAAACTGATGTAGTTCAGCCACTGAGAATGCTTAAACTGCAAGCAGAGGCAACAACCACTGACAGTTATCAGTGTTGACATCATTGTTTTATATGGCATTGTTCTCTGGGTTAGTCAGCCAGCTATCAAGCTGCAGGGTAATTACAGTAGACCAATTTCATCATGAAAGAGGCAGCATTATGTCTTTACTGGACAAGCCACTTATTCTGAATATGGATTTGCCTTTCTTGCAGGTGATGCTTCTGCCTAACCTACTATTTGTGTATTTACAAAATGCCTTACCCATCATCATAGTATTCCACAAAGTATTGGTTCTGATTAAAGAACTCACTTCACTCGATAGAATTATAGGTCCAGAAATTGAGGATTAGAAATAGGAATGACACATACACTAGCAGATTTTTTTGCACCCTGTTTCCATAAACTTATGTTTTGATGGCCTACACCTATTAGTTCTACTAGAATTATGCTTTCACCAAGTGACCCAGCAATTATTCCATTGAACTGGTTGTTAATGTAGCTAGCTACTACTACCAGAGAGCCTTGTGATGTTCCAGAACATTCATTGAGTTTCTATTGCACACTGCCTAGAGGCGTAACTCTGAAGACAGGAGTTTGGAGAAAAGGAACGGGGTTGTTTATTTAAAGGCTATATAATTTTGGAATGCTCGCAGGTTTTTGCTTCTGGGCCTTGCTCCTTTTAAAATGCGCAATGACAAACAGCCCTGCCACCTTCTGTCAGTTCAAGAACGCTCCTGAAATTCCTTTTCCCACCCCTAAAAGTACTGTCCTTTGTGAAATACAGATAACTGCAACAGGTTTCTGGTGGCAATTTAGCTCATGCTATTGTTTTCCACACAGGAAGGTGCCGGGGCTTGGAGCCCCATGGTCTCTGGGGAATCTGCTGATCTCAGGAGCTCAGGTTCCTGCAGCCAAACAGGCTATCCAGGGGGGTAGAAAAAAGCCTACTGACCTTGTTCTTCCTGGGTTGCTCATTTTAACTGTTTTCTGCCAGAATCCCATGTGCACTAGACACCAGTGGGAGTGTCCCACTTTCCAACCAACAAGGGCCGATATTGCCCATGTTTCTCTTTGTCCCTCTTTCATTCACCACGTTACCTAAGGAGACAAAGTCTCCAGTCACTCATGCTCTGTATAATCTCCTTTCTGCCAAGTTCTGAGCTTCTGGCTGCGTTGGGCAATTTTCCCCCTCTGGCGGCCTCTCCTGTTGCACAGGGAGGGCAAGCAGATTTTAGTCTTCAACCTGCCTTTAGGTTTTTTTTTTTTTTTTTAAAGATTTTATTTATTATATTCAGAGCGAGGGGAAGGGAGGGAGGCAGAAAGGAAGAGAGAGACATCAATGTATGGTTGCCTTTCACCTGCCTCCAGCTACAGACCTGGCTGGAGACCTGGCTTGCAACCTGGCTATGTGCCCTGGCTGGGAGTTGAACCAGCGACCTTTGGGTTCGCAGGTCGGTGCCTTATCCACTGTGCCACCAGCTAGAGCATGCCTTTAGGTTTTTTTCCTTGCCACCTGCCTTCTCCAGCAATTTGGCCTGACCACTCTGTTACACTACTCACCACTTTTGGCTCCTTATGCCTCTGAATAAATCAGCAAAGAAAGGAATGATTGACACTGTCTAACTACCAAGGGGAAACTGTACTATTAATCAATCCATAATGGGTGTAAGGAAGATCATGTCT
Organism: Noctilio leporinus; assembly: GCA_004026585.1. Taxonomy (NCBI): domain Eukaryota; kingdom Metazoa; phylum Chordata; class Mammalia; order Chiroptera; family Noctilionidae; genus Noctilio; species Noctilio leporinus. The sequence goes on along the minus strand of PVIW01000777.1, from coordinate 213,600 downwards.
GAAATATGAAAGATTTCTTGGGGCATCTCAAGCCTGTCAATTTTATCTATCTGTCATCTATCTATTTGTCTACGTATAAAGTTTAGTGTGCTTTTGGTTGTACACAGGATAGTTTTATTATATTAGTTGGAATTGTGGCCTTGTCTTTATTTTGAGATTAACTATAGTTAAGAGGATAGTATGGGTGCACAGTTGCAAGGTAGACTTCTGATAGTTCGTTTTGTGTGTCTAGTTGGTTAGGTAACGATACCCAGATATTTTGTCTAACATTATTCTAGACGTTTATGTAAAAATGTTTTTGATGAGATTAACATCAAACTAGTAGACTTCCAGTAAAATGGAATGCCCTCCATAATGTAAGTGGGTCAAATCCAATTAATTGAAGGTTTCAATAGAAAATAAAAAGGCCACTCCAGAGAAAAAGCAAATTCCATCATTTGACTTCATTTCAAGGAATGAAGCCTGGGTCAGAGTCAATGTAATAGAGTAAGAATATAGATTAGACAAGAGTAATTTAATGCCCATTTTGCATTTCTCTGAAATTATTTGCCCATGACCATAGGTACAGTCTCCTCTGACTCCATTTGAGGGGATGTCAGGTCTGCTCTTGTTAAGTCTGAGATCACCAAGTGATGATAGCAGGGAGGGCCCTGGTCTGGAGGTGAAGAAGAACTTGGCACAGAGCCTTCAGGAGGGTTTGCATGCTTTATTACAGTGGCAAGCTAACGACCACATGGCTAGGCAGCTGAGAGTGTCGGCGTACTCACGATTGGTTGTCCCACTCTTTTACAGCAGCAGCAAGCTTATAGCAAAAGCAAAAAGTACCGTAGAGGGTGACATCAGCCTGTTCAAAGTTGCTAAGTCAGTTACCTCCAGAGCCCTGTGTTCTGAAGGCTCTGGAGATAAGATTAACTCCAAGGCTAGCTCCTTGGCTAACACCATAGGAAGGCCCAGCCATATAAAGGCAGGGAACCTCCTTCCCCCAACAGGTGACAAAATTGGGTCATAGCATGGCCAAGAAAAGGCAGACTAAGATTCAGTTTGGCACACACAGAGATGAACTCACTTGGGCTCACTTGCCTTCTGTTCCCCTTAACAGAAAATCTACAATCCAAACATATTTTCTGATAGCATTGAAAAACATTATTATAAGAGTTGTCATATGTGTCCTGAAGAAAATAAAGGGACCCTTGAAAGGAAATTTTGAGACTATGATTTATTATGGGGAGCTGTTATCAGTAAAATTTTGTCTGAGGAAGGGTTTTACAACAGCCCAGAAATATATTGGAATCAGTGAAGAGATAAGGATAAGGGTTTCTAAGCAAAGGAAGCATAACATGTCATAACACTTGTTATGGAAAGGAACATGATATTTTGAACATCAACCCTGAAATATGGTAATTAGTCACAGTGGAAAGCTGTGAAAGGAAGCTGGAACACAATCTTGTATTTATCTATCCTTATCTGACTACTTCTGCACAATCTTATTCTATATTTGGCCTGATGGAAGACAGGCATCCTCCTGTGGTCAAATTATTTTATAAATGCATATTATGTAGGTGACAAAGGACTTAGAATCTAGTGACATGTCCAATTAGATATTTGATATATGATTAATGGCTATAGTGGAATAACAAAATTATATTTAGTCAAAGATTAAATGAGAAGATTTCTCAAGATTCTGATCACCCTAGTAATTACTATGTTTTAGGGAAGCACAAGGAATGAGAGCTGGAAAATGGTACCTTAACTTGAAAACTTAGAGGTGAAGTTTCTGAAACTGTCCATGATATCAATTTGATAAGAAAATCTACATAAACCTATATCTAACATCATACTTGATGAGAAACTTAAAGTGTCCTCACTATATAAGCAATGGGGTAAGGATGTTCTCTCATCATTTCTTTTCTGTATCATACTGGAAGACCTATTGAATACAAGAAAATGAAATAAAAGGAATATAGATTGAAAAGGAGAAAATAAAACTTTCTTTGTTTTCATATGACTTGAATATCTTAAAGAATTGACAAAATTCCTGAAACTAACAAGTGATCACAGTAGGGCTGCAGGATTTATAGTGTATAAAACTCAATCAGGCCCTGGATGGTGGCACAGTGGATAAGGCGCTGGTCTGAGAACCCAAAGGTTGCTGGTTCCGATTCTCCAGCCAGGGCACATAACCAGGTTGCAAGCTAAGTCTCCAGCCAGGTTTCCAGCCAGGTCTCCAGCCAGGTCAGTAGCTGGAGGCAGGTGAAAGGCAACCATACATTGATGTCTCTCTCCCTCTCCACCTCTCTCCCCTCCCCTCTCTCTAAAAATAATAAATAAAGATTTTTAAAAACTCAATAACTAGCAGAAAATAATTGGAATTATAAATTAAAAGCACAACACCACCTACATCAGCACCTTACAAAATAAAATACTTGAGTATGATTCTAACAAAATATATGAGATCTATATGAAAAAAATTATAAAACTCTGATGAAATAAATTTTACAAAACTAAATAGACATCAAACTCAATATTGTCAATAGGTCAGTTCTTCCCAAATTGATCTATAAAATAAAATTCATTATAAATAAAAATATTAGCAAGTTATTTTACAGATATCAATAAACTGATTATAAAAGTTATATGGAGAGAAAATGATCCAGAATGGCAAATGTGATATTTAAAAAGGGAACAAAGCCAGAGGATTGACACTACCTGACTTTGAAACTTACTATATAGCTACAGTAGTAAAGATAATATAGTAGTGGTGATAAAATAGCCAAATAGATGAATGAAACAGAAAAAAAGAGGCCAGAAATATGCCCACACAAATGCATGACACCTCAACTGATCTTTGACAAATGAGAAAAACATACAATAGAAATAAAGATAGTTGTTTCAACAAAGGTGGTATATCCACTTGTAAAAACAAAAAATAATCTAGATAAAACTTTAAACCTTTCACAGAAATGAATTCAAAATGGGTCATAGACTTAAATGTTAAAAAAATGAACAAACTATAAAACTTCTAGAAGATAATGTAAGAGAAAAATCTAGATGAGTTTGGATATACAGATGATTTTTTAGATATGACACTAAAGACATGATCATGAAATAAATTCTTGATAAACTGGAGTTAATTAAAATTTTAAAATTCTGCTTTATGAAAGACACTGTCAAAAGTATGAGAAGACAATGCACAGACTAGAAGAAAGTTATTTCAAAAACATATCTGATTAAAGATTGTTCTTGATATTACATAAAGAACTCTTAAAGATCAGCAATAAAAAGAAACAATCTTATTTTAAGAAGCATAAGCAAAACATCTGAACTGACACCTTTACAAGGAAGATATACTGCTTACAAAGAAGCACATGGAAAAATGGTCAAAATGTCACTAGAGAATTGATAATGATGAAAATCCACAACATTGACAATGCCAATTTCTGGCAAAGATATGGAGCAATAAAAACTATCATTCATGGCTAGTGGGAAGGCAAAATAATTCAGTTTTAAAGTAGTAAGTGGCAGAGCATGAAGCTTTGGATGAAAGCACCCTGAAATTCTCAGTGCTGTGTGGTGACCACCCATCTCCAGACTAAAGACTGGTAGTTGGACCAGACACTGGACTGCAGTTGGGAGCTTCTAACCTTAGGGCAAAAGAATATAAAGGCAGCCACAACTTGAATGGCAAAAGAAGTCAATGCAAAACAGCTTAGAGTGGGATCCCAGTAGGCCAGCAGGTAATGAAGGACCTACTGACAGAGGCTAGAGAGCTTACTTGCTAAGCCTTGTTTCCCGTGGGGAATCCAGAGTCACTGGGAGCGGTGGACAGTGAATACACTGCCCCTCTTGTCTGGCCTGAGATGAGATTGAGGAGAAAATATAGCTGCAAGCTGATGAGAGATTCAGGAGGAGTCTGGTATTTATGGGGTGCTGACTATAGTATATGCATGAGGCCTGACTAGTCACTCCAAGTTCAGGACAAACAAAAATAAATGTTTGGTATTGAATGAACCCTTCTTCTGGTGCCTCTTCCCCCACCAACGCCACTAGGCATTGAATGAAGAAACGAAGACTCAGAGAAGGACCAGGAGAAGAGCAAGGAATTGCTATCCAGCCAAATCTAGGGCAAATCAGACCCCCGGAGGGAAGCTCTGGGAGGGCAGAGGTGAGCTGAGGTGGATGCAACCATAGCAGGCATGTGTCTAGCATGAAAGGCACCCAAGAAATGCTCCTTTGAGGGAGGATATTTCTCAACAGACAACAGCCATTGTGTATGCTGTTGCTGTGGGCCAGGCTGAGGGCTCTCCATTTCCCATCCGTTTAGTGTGTTTTTTTTCATCACCCTCACGCCTCATTGCCACCTCTTTGCTACCTCCTCCACTCCCCCACTTCCAATCCCCTGTACCTTCGAACTCCCCCATCCTCTAACCACACTGTTATCTTTCTTCCTCTAAGTCTTCTTAACCATACAGAGATTGCAGAAACATAAACTCTTTTAAATATTGTTACATCTATTGGGTGAATGGGTTCAAGGTCATGGCTGGCTGTGTGTTTGTATGTGACTAACACAAATTGAAGGAAATTCTCATAATGACATAGATACCATTTCCTCAACAAACAGAAGAAGAAAAATGTGTGTTAGGTGATATGTATCCAAAACGAGTAGCTTATAAAAACATTTTTGCAAGCGTTGTGAAAAATATTTATGCCTTGGGCATAGAAATATTGTTTGTTATGGCTGTTACATTTTGCATAGCAAAATATTGAAGATTCTGATTAATTAATGTTAAAAATATGTTACTTGTACTTTTAGCAATATCCATGTTCCTGTTGCTTGATAGAAAATTTTTTATTCTTTGTTTTTATATTTTTGCTCAGTAATTTGAGAATTGTAACAAAAAATAAGAATTATGTATTTTATTATATAAGTATAATAAATATAAATTTGCAGTGTTTTAAATTTCTTCTTGCATAGCACATACTAGTAATGAATGTCCCTCTCAGATACATGAGACTTATGCTGTAATTTTTTTGACCACACCCTCTGCTGGGTTAAATCCACCTAATTCTTTCTCCCTCTCCTCCTCCACTCCCACCTTCTTCCCTGCCCATCTACACTTATTATTCCTGCTCCTAGCAATTTCACTTCTTTCTAGACCATTCTTCTACTTCCCCATCCTCACCCTGGATATCCTCATCCCCAAGGCAGGGTGTGTGCCAATCCGTGCCCCAGCTCCCTAATTCCTGGCTTCGGTCAAGCCTGCTGCCCAGCCAAGGGGGAAGCAGCAGGGTAGTAGTGGACCTGCTGTCATATGGCTTGAAGGTTTTTATAACCCTGGCTGGCAGCTGAGGAAGCACCATTTCCCAGCATGCTTCCCTGGACACCCTGTCATGCAGGCTACCTCCTTCCCTCTACGTAGGCTGCAAGTAATGGGTGGGGGCTCATTGGCTGGGTGGGATGCATGACTTCAGGGAACTTTATTAAATTACATTTTCTTCAAAAATCAAACATTTCATTCAGGGGAAAACTGGCATAGCTACTTTAAAGACAATTTGGAAGTTTCTTACAAAACTAAATACATATCATTACCATAGATTCTGGCAAACATGCTTTTTGGTATTTACCTAAATGAATAAAAGATACATGTTCACACAAAAACTGCACAAAGATATTTATAGCAGCTTTGTTCATAATTGCCAAAACTTGGAAGCCACAAGATGTCTTTCAGTTGGTGAATGTATAAACTGTGATGAATTGAGACATTGAACTGTTATTCAGAGGTAAAAATAAATGAGCTGTCAAGGTGTTAAAAAGACATAGAGGAAACTTCAATGCATATTTTAAGTGAAAGAAGCCAATCAGAAAAGGTTGTAATGATTAAAACTATACGTTGTTCTGGAAAAGAAAAAGAATATGGAGACAGTAGAAAGATAAATGGTTGCTAGAGGTAGGAGAGAAATAGGTGTCACACAAGAGATTTTCAGAGCAGTGAATCTATATTGAATTATAATGGTGTATATATATGTCAATATATATTTATTTGTCTAAGCCCATAGAGTGTACAGTACCAAGAACAAGCTCTAATGTAGACTATGGACTTTGGGTAATAATGGTTTCAACGTAGGTTCATCAATTTTAACTAATGTACCACACTAGTGGGAGATGTTGGTGGAGTGAAGGGGTCATGATGTATATGGAGCTTTGTAATTTCTAATCATTTTTGCTGTGAACCTAAAAGTTTTCTAAAAAATAAACTATTTTTTTAAAAAAAGAATGTATGGCCCTGGCTGGTGGCACAGTGGTTAAGGCGCCGGCCTGCGAACCCAAAGGTCGCAGGTTCGATTCCCCAGCCAGGGCACATAACAAGGTTGCAGATCAGGTCTCCAGTCAGGTCTGTGGCTGGAGGCAGGTGAAACTCAACCATACACTGATGTCTCTTTCCCTCTCTGCCTCTCTCCCTTCCCCTCTTTCTAAGGATAATGAAATAAAATCTTTAAAAAAAAAAAATGTATGATGGTATTTAAGGGCAACTAACTATTTCTTTGCAATAGAACACACAGAAAGACCAGAGCTTGTATGCTACTCTGTAAGATCCAAAATGATCACACTGTGATAAAGAAGTCAGCAGGGAAGAAGCCAGAAACTTAATATGACGTGAACCTTTTCTTTGTACCAGGCTTTGATTAGGGTTCCTTCTCATTCATGGCCTCTGATTTCTCCCAGTAACATATTAGGGCTGGTATGCATTCGTAGAGACCTCATATGTTTTTAGATCAGATCTCTTTCAGGTCGTAACAAAGAAAGCATTTTGTCATATTTGATTCTCATCAGAATGAGTTTATATCCTCAAAGGTAACTGGTCAGTTTCAGAACTGGTTCTGACTACTATTATGCAGCTTGATAGTACATTGGTTACAAGGCTTCTTGCAGGCATGCTGAGACTCCACAATGCTAAAACTTGTGTGGCATTTTAGTCCTTCATTGAACTCTTTACCAAATGGATACTCTTTTTGATCTAGGAATAATCTCCTATGTTCTTTTAGGTATTAGATGTATAATTATAATGCTGACAATATAATTGCAACGAATAAAGTTCAATATCCTTCTTGTAGCACCTACTATACACACACGTAAATTATCTTTATTCTCCCAACAACTTCAAAAGTTTTGAAAATACTTTATTCATTTTGAAACTTGAGAAAAAAAGGATAGCTAACTTGTACTAAATTTTACAACTACTATTTCTGAAATTGGAGCTCAAGCATGTTCTATATAGCAGTGGGCAAAAGGTTCACAGTTAATACAATACAACAATAATGCAATAATTAATAAATAAATAACACAAGAATAAACTGGTTCATGTACTCACAACTGTAAACCTAACTCTACAAATCCCTATATTATTACCAACACTAAAAATTTCAATTATGGCACTAACTTTTGGTAGTACCTGAGAGTCATGAGACATGGTATCATACATGTGTGTATAGCCATGCAGAAAAGCAGAGATGTATAAATAGGCAGATGATCAGAACGGCTTTGCTTTTTCTAAAAAGGAAAAAAGGGTTTAAAAAGTATTTCTAAAGAGCATGTAAGTGTGGCAATACCTTATTGTGTTTGACCTTAGATGGCACACATCCCTTTTGGGGTGAGGTGCCACTTGGGGCATATTTATCTTCCTTTCATATTTCATACTTCTCCCTTCACACTCTTTATACTCAAAAAACTATTTTCCTGAGTAGAAGTGAGACTACTACTCTACATTCTTGATTCTGTTACCCTGGATATTAGAATGAAAAACACATCATTTATCATAATTTATGAAATTATAGTTTAAAGTAACCATGTAATTCATGAAGTTCAATCTCTATATTTTACATATTAAAACATGGATCAGGTAAGGTGTATGACCCCTTTAAGTCAGAGTTAATTAATGGTAGAACATAGATTAAAACTCAGGCATCCTGATTCCCAACCTACATCTCCACATTCCTCCTATGAATGAATGTAGAAAACAGGTTGGGAGGCGTTATCTCCTCATTAGGCCTAGGAAAAACTCCCAGAAGAACTGGATTCTGGAGCTTCTTTTGTCCTGACCTGAACATCCACGTGTTTACAAGGAATATTAATTGAGTAAGGAAATAGAGGAACACTGAGGTCCCCTCAAAGCTCATTGTTCCACAACTCAGGTAGGGGGAAGTCTCTGCAGAGAAAATGCTGATAATTACTGTGCTTATTTAATGAAGCACAGCCTCCTCCTGGGAACAGTTCCCTTGTCTCAACCTCTGGCTTCCAAGCTCAATTTAAGCAGTTTGTTTGCTTTCTCATTAGCAAACTTGTTAGTACTTTGCTCCATTCCCCAGAGTTACTCATAAGAAAAATTTTGTGGGAGAATGTCTTTACCTGGATAGGTCTGGTTCTCCTGCTTTCCTGTGGAATATCTAGGTACCCAGACTTGTGAAAAAGGCTATGTGCAGCACTAATAATTCAGCAACGGGTTGAAGGCTCCTCTGCTTAACGGAAGAGAACTGGAAGCAAAAACCTGGATTGGCTAAGTATATAGAAGTTCAATACAATTATCTGAGATCTAATTGAGAAGGATTGGCATAGATTTTTAAGACTTGTTTTGGACATATTGCTGAAATACTGCCAGAATCATCTTGTGTTGTTGAAGCTTTGAGCCAGAGGTACCCATGCTGTCGGGGCTCTTCCCCATGTACAGATATAAAATTATTATTTATTTTCCAAATAGAGGCTTGAGGGTCTATGAGCTTTCCCAAACTGCATTGATAGGGGAATTTCTAGCCCTTATTAATTAAGATCAGGTGAAACAACATTTAAAATTGACCAATCTTTAATCCACTCAGACCACCCATCAATAACTTAATTCAATGCCTATACGTATATTTACCAATGATAAATTAGTTTTAATAAAGTAAAAGTATTTAAGCACCCACTAAAATTGGAGTGTAAATATATATATATGAAAACTGAGGTTTAGAAAGGCTATATGACTATTTAGAATCATAGGTGAGGGGTAGGGAAAGAGGATATTTTAAGTGAAGGGTTAACATAAGATAGAGATTAATTCAATCCATAACAGATGGAGAAGAAGGCATATTAGGAGGAATAACTGGGAGACACAATTAAATACAATAAATTCAGAAATGTTAGGGCTCATCATTAGCCTAAATTTTATATTCCCTGGTCTGTGGCACCTGGATCTTCTAAATAGCTCATTCTCAGTCAGTTAAGTACCCAGTTTTTGTGTTAGATAGATAAACTGAAGACTCATCAGTATATGAGGGGTTTCAGACGTGGCCCTGATTTTCCCACCATCTCTGCTCACCATTAGTAGGAGTTTTTCATTGTTAAACCATTATCCAGCCCTTGGTTCCTGGATCTCAGCCTATAAGCCCAAGTCCCTAGTCCTACTGACTTTTTCATTGAAGGCACTGACTTATATTACCCATTCAGAATGCATCCTTATCTGTGTCTGCCGCAGGTAGTCAGGCAACCTGAAACTAGGGACGTTCTATCTTTCTTCATGTTAGTTCAGCAATTGCTGTACAACACTAGCAAGAAGCAGACCCAGACTTTACACTCAGGAAATATATGATCCCATATTTTCAAACAAACAAACAAACAAACAAACAGCATTAGAACTATAAATATAGAGCAGATAAGTAGAAAGTATAGATAGTAGAAATGGGGACCCAATCTCTGGCCATTCCCTAGGTCCCTTTTCTCCTCTGGCTCTTAAACTACTTTCTCTGCTGAGATGATTTAGTTTAGTATTTTGACTTTTCAGATGAGAGAATTGGGGACCAAGGATGTGACATGGCCTGCCAAGGGTGTACAGCTTATTAGTGACTAAGACAGGACTGAAATATGGCAGAAACACTGTTTGGACTATGAAACTCTTTATAAAGTTCTTTTGTGTTTTTGTAAATAAAAAAATGATTAAAATATTACTGGAATTATAGTAACAGACAATGGACTCACCCCAGGTCAAATCCAGTGCACTGGTGACCTTGGCAAGACTTCCTCAGTCTCATTCTGTCTGCCAAATGAGAAGCTGGGGTGGATGACTGCTCACATTCCTTTTTGTTTATGAAAAGATGTGTTTTATCCCATAATTGCAACACATCTGAAATAAAACAGAATCTGAAGCAAATAGATTCAGCTGGGTAAAATCTGAATATTCATAACAGAGAAGAAAAGGAGCTAGTGCAAATGAGTGTTCCCACATGTGTGTGTGAAAATGTAGGTTGATTTTTATTGCTCATTGACTAACTGAAATAAAGCATGATTGACCTTCAGTCAAGATGGCAACAAGGGTAAACATGGCTCACTTCCTTGTACAACCACATCAAAATTACAAACAACTATAGAACAACCATCATTCAGAACTGTCAGAAGCTGAAATGAATGAAAGTCCTACAACTACAGAATTAAAGAAAAAAAAAACAAAAAAAACCAACAACTATGAAATAAAAAGAAGCTTGAAACTGGTACGAGGGGTGGAGATGCAAAATGGACTGGTTTCATACCCACATTTGGCAGATAAAAATCAGGAAGGCTATCACAGGAGAAAGGGGTACCAATCCCATAATAGGTTCCCCAGCCCAGGTTCCAGTATCAGGAATATAAGTCTCCATAACTTCTAGCTGTAAAAACCAGTGAGGATTGAGGCTGTGGAACATAGAAACTGCTGGAGTCTCAACAAGTTTTTTACAAAGGACTTGCACACAAACTTACTTGGACTCACTCTCTCTGGGCTCCACCATGGAGGCAGCATATTGAAAGGCTTCAGAGACACATGAGGAAGAACTGATTTGTTTAGCATCAGGGTAAGAGTTGGGGGCAGCTTTATCCCAGATAGAAGTGCTGGCAGAGGCCATTGTTCCTTTTCTGAGCCCTCCCCCCCAACAGAGATACTATGGAATAAAAAAAAAACTAGAGCTGGAAAATGGTGCCAAGGTGAGTTTCTATCCACCTGCCTCACACTGTCTTCCTCACCCTGGTGATTCCCTGAGGCCCTGGCCCACCCAACTTTTGGTCCCACCCAAGTTATTTCCAGTGGCTTTTCCATACAAGTGACTTGTTTTGGCCCATGCTTCAGATTTTCCTAAGTTGTTTCAAAGAAGAAGCACCTGGCTTCAGTGAGCCCCACACCTCTAGCAAAGTTGCCCCAGGCCAGGCACAAGCATCAATAGTCCTTGGTTCACAGCTTAACTCTTGATTCACCTTGGCACCTCCAAACCCAGCACAAGTGAAGGCATCTGCAAATTACCTTCTTTGTAGCTTATGCTGTGAGACACTGGACAGAACACTGTTGGTGGTTGACCTTAGATGAGCCAACAGTAGTCAAGACTTAACTTCAACAGGAGGGTGTACACAGCCCATATAATGGACACATCTTGAATACGCAGCTTGGGTACTAGGGGAAGCTGTGCCACTAAACTCTATAGGACACCTACTATATTATGCCACTTTACCAAGCCTAAGAGATATAGCAGCCCTACCTATGATATAGAAACAAGTGCAGGGAGATTGCCAATATGAGCAGACAAGGAAACATGACCCAAATGAAAGAACAGTACCAAACTCTAGTAAAAGAACTAAACAAAAATAGAGGTGAACAATCTACTATACACAGAGTTCAAAACACTGGTTATAAGGATGCTCAAGGGACTTAGTGAGGACCTCAACAGCATAACAAAGATCCAGTCGGAAACAAATGACCCACTAATTGAGGTAAAGGACAATTTACATGGAATCAACAGTAGAGTGGATGAAGCCAAAAATTAATTCAGTGATGTGTAATAAAAGAAAGTAAAAAAACACCCAATCAGAACAGCAAGAAAAAAAAGCAGCCTCTGAGACAACTTCAAGCATACCAACATTTGCATCATAGAGTTGCTGGAAGGAAAAGAGAGAGAGCAAGACATTAGAAACTTATTTGGGAAAAAAAAATGACAGAAAACTTCCCCAACTTGGTAAAGAAAATAGACATGCAAGTCCAGGAATCACAGAGTCCAAAACAAGATAAACCAAAGAGGCCCACCTCAAGACACGTCATAATTAAAATACCAAAAGTTAAAGACAAAGAGAAAATCTTAAAATAAGCAAGAGAAAAACAATTAGTTACCTGCAATGGAACTCCCATAAGACTGTGAGCTGATTTCTTAAAAGAAACCTTGCAGACTAGAGGGATTGGCATGATTCATTCAAAGTGAAGAAAAGCAAGGACCTATAACCAAGATTATCTACCCAGTAAAGCTATCATTTAGAATCAAAGGACAGATTAAAAGCTTCCTGGACAAGAACTAGCTTAAAGGAGTTCACCATCACCAAACCAATATTATATGAAATGTTAAAGGGTCTTCTTTAAGAAGATCAAAAACATGAACAATAAAATTGAATAAATATATATCTACCAATAGTTGAATCTAAAAAACAGAATAAACAAACAAGCTGAACATAAATGGAATCATATATATAGAGAACATTCTGATAGTTGTCAGATGGGAGGCGGGTTGTGGGGATAAGTGAAAAAGATGAATAGATTAAGAAGTACAAATTGGCTATACAATAGTCATGGGGATATAAAGTATAATATAGGGAATATAGTGGCCAAAGAACATACATCTATGACCCCTAGACATGAACAATGGTATAGTGATTGCCTGAGGGAGCTGGGGCAGTGTTGGTTAGAGAGAGGCAAAGGGGAAAAACTGAAATAGCTATAACAGCATAAACAATAAAATATAATTAAAAAAGAAAGCATGGTTGATTTTTGTATAATACATTCCTTTGACTATGTAATAAAAAATAAGAAAATCAGATTAACCTTAAAGTCCCTTTGAAACCTAAAGATTTTTTTGTGAAACTTGACATGCTTTGCACTAAGAGAAACCTCACAACTTTGAGTGATGTACTGAAAACACCTCATAGAACTTTTATTTTGGCACTAATGAATGCTTCTTTTATAGGGAGTTAGACATCCACAGTTGAACATCATAAATTAATTCCATACAACAGTTCAATATTTTATTGTAAGTTGACAGAGATAAGAAAGAAAAATAAGTCACATGGTTCTAATGAAAGTCTTTGTGAGCTACCAGCAGGTGCCTGAGTCCCCTGAACCAATGGTGGCAAAACAGTTCCAGCACCAAGCACAAGCATCCCATCAGTACTATGAAAAAATTATGTCCATTTGAGAAAGGGACTAAGTTTTCCCAGCATGAACTTTAATATGAACACCCTTTGGGGCATCCATGCTTAGACTTCATGTAGGGGATTCTAACCTCAGTTCTTGACATGAGTTTTCTCTTACCAGGGATATCTATCCTGAATGTTCAAAAAGAGCCCGTCAGGCTTAGTTACTCAAAATCTACTTATACCAACCAACCAACCAACCAACCAACCAACCAGTAAACAGTGGCTTGACCTTCTGTGGAATTGATCTGAAAGTGTTGACTCTGTACTTCTGCCATTTTAGGACCACACTTAATCTGCCTGTGACCTCTCATCATTTAGAGTTGCATGCATATAGTCACATTCTGAATAAACTATAGAAGCAAAGATGAATCCACTCTGATGTGTATTTCTTTGGCAAACCAAAAGAATAAAAATTCTGACTCCCTTTCCAGTTGAAGCCCATCTTTTGTAACATGCAGCTGACCCATCCATTCCTGTTGGGGAAAACCACATCAACTTAAGAACCCAAATTGTAAAAACATAATTCACAAGAAGAATGAGTAAAAGAAGAACAAGTAAATAAAGGGAATACTTTCTCCAGTCATAAATGACAATTTTTGTAGACTTACTACCTCTCTGGCCGCTCTATGTGGATGTCTCCTGTGGCTGTAGTCTACTGTTTACATATCACTTACTGTACTTCTTTGGCTCTGGGGTACAAACACCCACTACATTTCCTTTTATTTAGACAGATGGCCACTGTCCTCTCTTCAGACAGCATGGGTCTTAATCCCATCCTCCTTCCTCAGAAATCAAAGCAATAACTCTGCTTCTAGAAGGGGTAGCAGCTCTACTGAGATTCAGGTGCACACATTCCCACTGGGGGTTCAGGTTCAACTCACCCAGGAGCCAGGGATAAGGGACCAAGAACTTAGTGGAACTCACCCACACTCCCAGGGCTGCCACTTTTTGGTACCACAGTTCTGAGTAAAGAACAACCTCTTCCTGAGCATCTCTTTTCCCATATTTGAAAAAAAATTATAATGATTTTTACCAGCAGTGCTACAAACCTTCAAGAAAATAAAACATGAAAAGAGCTTAACACTTACATGTTTCCGGCTCTTAAGATTTGCTCCATAAATATTAAGATGCCTTATTATGCCAAAGGCAGGAAAATATATTGGTTGGAAAGAGACTTTGAAGCTTTTCTCCCTGAATTCAATCATTGTTTCTACCATTTTTATATGCTTAACCTCCCAGTTCTTCAGTTTTCTTCTCTGTAAAATGAGGAAGACAGAAAAACCTTATTCAAAGAATTTTTTGTGTCATATTAGTTCACACATATAAAGCAGATGGAATAGTAAATAGTACTCATCATTATTTCATTTGTCACATAATTTTTTGCAGTGGTAATTATCCTTATGCATGCTTAGATTTACACATACCTCTTTTCTTTTTATTAATTTAATGTTCTATTACAGTTGTTTTATTTTACCCCTATTGCTCTTCCCCACCCCACCCACCCTCTCCTCTTGAACAGTCAATTTCCACATTGTTGTCCATGCCCATGGTTTATTTATGCTAGTTTCTTTTTTTAATTTAATTTTATCATATTACATCCATCCCTTTTTTGCTCTATGCTAGTTTCTTAACTAACTTCCCATTCTTTCCCCCCTTCTTCTCTTCCCCTTCCTCTCTAGTCATTGTCAGCCTGTTCCTTGTTTCCATTTTTCTGGTTCTAGTTTACTCTTTGTTTTGTTCATTACTTTTCTGTATTAGATGAGATCATATGTCTTTCACAGCCTGGGTTACTTCACTAAGTATAATACATGCATGGAACTGGAGAGTATTATGCTTAGTGAAATAAGCCAGGTGGCAAAAGACAAATACTATATGATCTCACCTTATACAGGATACTAATTAACAAAACAAAGAGATGACCCAAATGGAACCAGAGACATGAAATCTGGGAACAGACTTATGGTGACCAGAAGTACGTGGGGAGGGAAAGTGGAAGGGGGAGAAGGGGAACTGTCTAGTCAAGGAACTAGCTTGAATGACCCATAGACATAGACAATAAGGTGTGGACTGATTGTGGGAGAGGGCATGGAGTGAATGTGGCAGAGGAGAGCAATGGGGGAAAATGTGAGACAACAATAATACAACAACAAATTAATTTAAAAATGATGTTTTAAGTAAAGGAATAAATGACAGACTTTATGTTATTCCACATATTCCTCATAGTCTTTTCATTATAATTTACTCAGATAATTTTTTTCTAACCTTTAAATTATACTTTAATAATGTATTGCATAAAAATACAGTACATGATGTTTAGATGAATAAAATTTTAAAATTGCTTATGATATCATTACTTTAAAATAATTATTCACCCATTCATTATGAATTTTTAATATACATATACACTTTTCAAATATTAGCAGTGATACTGTCAATTTTTAAACACATTGAATCCAACTTTTTTCATTTAACTTTTAAGCTTAGCTAACTTTAGATGCCATCTTTTCTCCAAAATCATGAATTAATTAATGGATCCTTTCCTTACCTATTCCTGTAAAAATATAATAAATGCTAGATAATCACTGTCTCCTGAAAGGTGATGACATGAAAGAGATGAAAGAACTTTCTTGGTTAGGTAAGATCTATATTTGGAAGCCACCAACCTTTACTATATATTTCTGATTTCTTCACTGATGATTCTAGATAGCATCTACAATTTCTATGCTTGGGTATTTATATTACTTTGATTGCCTTGTCATCTCCTCAGTTAATGCCAAGAAATGAAGAAATAAGTCAGTTTCAGACCCTGGCTCATAAAAAGGGGGTGTAGGAATACTGATGAGATATGATTAGATTGGGAGCTAGAAATAAGTATTAAAGTGGCCACTCTGAGCACAGCACACTTATTTAGTTAAAGAGTCTAGATAAATGGCTAATCCATACAAATCCATACGAAGGATAAAAACAAAGAGTCTTTTGGTGTTGGGACTGTGGAAGATGAAGTAATTTTAAAAAGGCAGTTACAATGATCCATCCTGCAGAAACAGAAAATATCTCACATGAAGTGGGATGTAGGCTTAATGCTGGTTGAGATTAAATGATGTTTTGTGATTATTCAAATACTTTAATTTTTTAAATTTAATTTTATTGTTGTTGTATTACACCCATCCCCTTTTTTAGATTTTTTCTTTTTCTTTTTTTTTAAAGATTTTATTTATTATTTTTCAGAGAGAGGGGAAGGGAGAAAGGCAGAAAGGGAGAGAGATATCAATGTATGGTTGCTTTTTACCTGCTGGAGACCTGACTTGCAACCTGGTTATGTACCCTGGCTGGGAATCAAACCAGCGACCTTCGGGTTCACAGGCTGGCACCTTATCCACTATGCCATCAGCCAGAGTAGATTTTTTCTTGAAGAGACTCTTTCAATCCTGAAATGACATTAGCAGTCTCAGAAACAAATATCTTAGTTTCCTTTTGCTTAAGTTTTCCAATTGCATCTCAGAACATTTAATGATTTCTTTTATTTCAGTGTTGATATATTTGTTCACCTTTTATGGTTACTTCTTTATCTTAAATTTAATTTACAGGTCTTCTGTCCCCAAATTTTATTCTGAAAAAATGTATACTTGGGTTTAAAATGATTTAAATTCATTACTTCCAATAAATAAAGTTTATTATTTTTCTAAATTCTTCTCAAGCACATGCTTGCACATTGTACTCAGCTGAGGTCAGAGCTCATATGCTAATTTCAGAGCTTGTGATGAAAATATTGAGGATATTGATATAAATAAAAGTGATCATGAAAAAGTGGATAAGTCTAATGGAGAAATCCTATGTAAATATAGTAGTGGTAGTAGTGATGTAAGTAATGGTAGCAATACTGGTAATGTAGGTTTAGAACAGTGCACTTAGAATAGTATATTAGTTACTCCATGAACAATGATTAAACTCATGAATAAGTGATAAGGGACATGATGAAAATAGAGAAACTGGTGAGAGTAACGAACATGAAGATGTTCAACACAGAAGTGATAGTAGTGCCCATTTTGAGTGTGATTATATGGCAATGAGGTTTATGGTCATCAGAAACAGAAGCTGGATGAGAAATCTTGCAAGTAGAATTTTTAAAAGATGACACACTTCTGAGGTGCCCAAGTTGTTACTCTCTACGTGTGCACAAGGTTATGCAAGATGGATGGTCTCTTCATAGAGAAAGTTTTATGGAACTTGCAAAAATGCTAGTCCCAGAGGAGATTGGGTTCTAGAGCCCAAGTATCCACACATGAATCCAAAGTCATTTGAGAAATAGAGCTGATTTCCTTCACCTCTCTGTGCCAAAGTTCCTTGCCCAGAGGATCCCAACTAGAGCTAGTCACACCTGCTGACTGTGTGTTTAGGAAACACACAGAAAAGAACCCTTATACACTGACATTTCAAGGAATATGCAATATAAGAGGAGAAGTATATTAGATTTAGAAATGACACTGAAGAAGTTTCAAGTCTGAACATTTTCAAAACAGGTAATGGGCCGGGATGGTGCAATAGTGATGAAAGTACCTTGAGCAGAGGACTAGGAGAGCATTTTGATCTTTCTTAGATGAATTTTATTAAATGCATGGGAAGAAACCCTTGGGATCAGTGTAGTTGACCTATCTCTACCCTTACCCAAAAAACATTTCACTCTATTGGCTTTATAGAATCACTGAGTACTGGGACTGTAAAGGGCTTCTTCATAAGGCAATTATAAACTTCTTCATTTGAGAAGAAAAACTTGAGGCAAAGAGAGGAGAAGCTACCAATGTTAATGTTCTTTTTGATTTAATGCCAAAGCAAGTTTAGAAAGCCAATTCCCTAAGAGACTGTACTACAGCCCATCAAGTCTTTCTGGCACATAGTTCTCTTTGCAAATCCTTCATTAAAATGCTCTGTGTCTCCTCCTTGATTCTTCCTCTAGCCCTACTGTTCTGAGTTTTGAGAAATTCTCCCCAGACTATTCACATTCCTTTTTCCAGCTCTTCTTCCTTTAGCCCTTACTAAGAACACTGTTGAATTCCAGAGAGAGTCCCTGAGAAAGACTTAGCAGTCACATTTTAGAAAATATATGTCTCCCCTTTTTCCAGTTTAGTGCAACTGATTTTTGGATGTGGGAGGTATGATACAGGAGAACACTTTACAGAACTGTGGAGTGTTTCATTTGGACCGCAAGAGGATGAGTGTGAGAATTTTACTGTCTCTTGTGTTTTATGGTGGGTTATGTGGGAGAGAATCCTGTGACATTAGACACATTATACAGTCAAAAGTACTTGGCTGCAAAGCAGGAAGCCTTCCCTTCACTCCAACTGTAAGCAGCAGACTTATACAAACCACTTCTGCCTCTGATCTATAGTTCCTCTTTTGAAGTGAAGGAAGTTAGTTGGGTTATGTGAAAATCACGTTTAGGATTTTACATTTTACATTTTTAGGCTTTATCTTATTCTTAAGAAAATAAATCTTAAAGAAAAGGCAGTTTCATTTTTAGTTTTTTTGAGAAATTTCCATACTATTTTCCACTGTGGCTGCACTGGTCAGCATTCCTACCAACAATGTATTAAAGTTCCTTTTTCTCCATATTCTCTCTGGTATTTGTTGTTTGTTGATTTGTTAATGATAACCATTCTGACTGATGTGAGGTGGTATCTCACTGAAGTTTTAATTTGCATCTCTTATGGCTAGTGATGTTGAGTATCCTTTCATAGAGTATGTCCTCCTGGAGAAGTGTCTGTTCAAGTCCTTTGCCCATTTTTAATTGGATTATTTGTCTTCTTGGTGTTGGGTCATATGGGTTCTTTTTATATTCAGGAAGTCAAACTCTTGTTAGAGATATTAGCAAATGTGATTTCCCATATGATTGGTTCCCTTTCATTTTGCTGATGTTTTCTTTAGTTGTGCAGAAGCCTTTAATTTGATGTAGTCCTATTTGTTTATTTTTTCCTTTATATTCATAGCCCTAGGAGGTATATCAGCAAAAATATTGTTGTATGAGATATGAAATTTTACTGCCTATGTTTTCCCTAGGGCTTTTATGGAGTCATGACTTATATTTAAGCCTTTTATTCATCTTGAATTTATTCTGGCTGGAATTATACCCTAACAATGTTGAAACACCAGCTCAGAAGTATCTATGTACCCCAATGTTCATAACAGAGTTATTTTCAACGGTCAAGTGCTAGAAGTAGCCTAAGTGCCCATCAGTAAATGAGTGGATCACAAAATAGTGGTACATTTACACAATAGAATACTATACAGCAGAAAGAAAGAAGGAACTCCTACCTTTTCAACAACATGGATGGAACTGGGAAGTATTATGCTTAGTGAAATAAGCCAGCCAGTGAAAGACAAATACATAATCTCGCTCAAGACAAGAGACTAATGAACAAAACAAACAAGCAAAATAGAACCAGAGGCAAGGAAACAAGGAAAAGACTTTCAGTATGCAGTGACGAGGGGGGAGGGGGAAAAATAGGCAAAGAAGGGGAACAGTTTAGTCAAGAAACTAGCATGGAGGACCCATGGACATGGACAATATGTGGGATTGACTGTGGGAGCAGGGAATGGAGGGTTGGGGCAAGGGAGAGCAGTGGGGGGGGGGATGGGATAAATGTAACACAACAATAATATTTAATTTTAAGAAATTTAAAAATAGAAGGCATCTTCTCTAAGTAAGAACACTTGAGAGTAAATGTTTATACCTCTCCTCCCTAATCAGAGAATAGGTAGTTTAAGTCATCCTGGTTGGGGAGATAGAAAACAGAGACCTAATTAATGCCATTTGTGCCAGCCAAACACAAGAATGGATGTAATCAGGGGAACAAATAACAAACACCTGATTAGAGCCATGTAGACCTGAGCTAAATGTAAAGCAGTAAGGCTGATCAGAAAATAATCCCAAACTCCCTTATCTGTTCATTTTGGTGGATCAGAATGAAAAATGCACATGGAAAGCTGATGAATGTTCTGCTGAAACCCTTCCCTAACATTCTCACCCACAGCAGAAAGATAAAATCTCTAAGAAAAATATCCCATGTTGGGTGGGCTCATTCTGGAGCACACCTATGCCTTTTCTGGGGTGTGAACTTTTCACTTGCAACCAAGAGAGCGGGGTGCAGTGGCAGTTCATCCTGGGTTTACACCCTGAATCTCTCTCCAATGCCACCTTTTCTCTGATGTTCCAGTGAGCTAACAGCAGCCCCACTTTGGCTCACTTCTTAATCTATACTTTGTAGGGAGCCAAAGCCAAGCACTGCCTGGTCTCTCTCATGTTGTTTCTTCTACCTTAAGTCTTTCCTTTATTCAATGCCACAGCCTTAATAAACATACCCTCAAAATCACCCAGACTTGTGTTGTGAAATATTTTCTGCATGAATTTAAGAACTGACACAATACTGGCCAGCCTGAGGCAGACCCACTCCAGGCCTGTCCCTATTTGGTGACAGTATTAGCATGTTTTCCAAGAGTTTTCACATTGGTATGTTTATTTTATTTTATTTTTTATTTTTTTAAAGATTTATTTATTATTCTTAGAGAGAGGGGAAGGGAGGGAGGAAGAAAGGGAGAGAAACATCCATGTATAGTTGCCTTTCACTTGCCTCCAGCTAAGGACCTGGCTGGAGACCTGGCTTGCAACCCGATTATGTGCCCTGGCTGGGAATCAAACCAGCAAACTTTGGGTTCACAGGCTGGCACCTTATCCACTGTGCCACCAGCCAGGGTGGTATGTTTATTTTAAAAGATCAAGACCATGACAAAACTATTTTTTCCATGGAGTTCTGGTAGACTCATAGAATAGTTGAGGCAATACATTAGTGCCAGTGTTCAGATAAATGAATGCAATTAGGAAAAACACAATTATTAACAACTTTGATCTGGAAATTAATGAAAGAAGAGCACAGTGGGGACCTTTCTCCTAATTAACCTCATGAGGAAAAGTGATGCTCTCCACTGTGGTGCAGGAGAAGAATCCTCCCTGGAGCTCAGTTTCCCTTCATCCTAATCCCTGGGATTCATGTGAAGGTAACTATAAATCCCCTTTTTGGAGGGACTGCAGGAATATCCAAGATGCAGAGACTCAGACAGAGAAAAATCCCTATAGTCTTTGGTAGAGGTGAGTGAAGAAAAACTAATGCTTAGAGAGAAATAGTCCACTTACCATGCATAAGAATAATATCCTTATACCCTGAAAACTGCATTATGAAATAATTTGGAAGCTTTGTGTGTTGGTGGGAGGTGATGGCAAATTTAGGATGAAACTGGGCACAGAGATATATTGGCTTGGTCAAGAAGTTCACTTTTTTCTATAAGACAGCTTAATTATCTTTAACTACATTTGAGGCAATTTTGTTAGATTGTATTGTGACAGCTGTCATGTCAGCATGCATTTTAAAAAAGTATCAAAATTTGTGAAATTAAAAAATATTTTATTCATTATTTTGAGAAAGAAGGGCAGGGAGAGAGGAACAAAGGGAGAGAAATATCAATGTATGGTTGCCTTTTACCTGTCTCCAGCTAAGGACCTGGCAGGAGACCTGGCTTGCAACCTGGTTATGTGCTTCGGTTTAGGGAATCGAACCAGCGACCTAGGGTTTGCAGGCTGGCACCAATCCACCGAGCCATGCCAATCAGGGCAAAATTGGTGAATTTTTGTGTAGCCATTTTAATATAGGAGGTGGGATAAAATAAGCCATATTTTTGGCATATTATGCTTTATTATTTCAAGAAAGGTAGAAACTCAACTAAAAGGCAAAAAAAAAAAAAAAAAAAAAAGATTGTGCAGTGTATGGAGAAGGTGCTGTGACTGATGGGATGTGTCAAAAGTAGTTTCATGCTGGAGATTTCTCACTGGATGATGTTTCATGGTCTGCTAGGCCAATTGAAGTTGATTGTGATCAAATCAAGACATTAATTGATAACAATCAATCTTACACCACGCAGGAGATAGCTGACATACTCAAAATCTCCAAATCAATTAAGTTACTTGTGAAAACAAAAAATGTGTCATAATTCATAGAAAAAACTAAATGGATTTTTTGGCAACCCAATTTGAAACAGAATACCCCTGTTTATGATGTCATTTTTTGATAGGTCATTTTATCCAGATTAGGATTTTTATTAAAATTGAATTGTCATGGCTGGAGGAGGGTAAAGGGGGGAAATTTGGGACAACTATAATAGAATAACAATAAAAATAATAAAATATTAAATGCTGCAGCTGAATAAAAGGAATGTAATGATCTAAAAAAACTGAAAAGTCATATTTCCTTTTTCAAACAGTCCTAAAGTTTCTTTGCTCACTCATCCATGGCTATCTTAAAGGCTTAATTATAAATGCGCCCAGTTGCCTGGACCCAAATTAATTTATTTGAGATCAATCAGTTTTTACATACCAACCCTTTTCTAGTTGCCGGGAGAAATAAAAACATCTATTGCCTTGAGAGATAAACTTGGTCCAAAGAAGGTAAAAGAGAAAATTGGTGAGTATTAAACAACTTGATAAATGCCATACAGGAACTCCAGTGTAATTGTTACCAGATGGGTACTGGGTGAAGAGCGGGTCTGCCTTGGTCCAGCCAGTAGTGTAGGGGTTCTTGACTTCTTGCAGGAAAGATTTCACAACACAAGTCCAAATGATTTAGAGTGTATGTTTATTAAAGCTAGGGACAGTGAAATAAAGAAAGAGCTTAGGATAGAAGAAGTGATAGGAGGGAGACTAGGAGGCACTGTTTTAGCTTTTTAGAAACATTATTAGAAAAGAAGTGGGCTGTGCTGGGCTGCATGAACTCACTGACAAGTCACAGTGATTATGAGCCATGGTAGGGCTGATGTTAGTTTACTGGAAAGTCAGAGAAAAAGGGAACCTTACAGCACCCTGGCTGGTGGCACAGTGGATAAGGTGCTGGCCTGCAAACCCGATGGTCACTGGTTTGATTCCCCAGCTAGGGCACATAATGGGGTTGCCAACCAGGTCTCCAGCCAGATCTGTAGCTGGAGGCAGGTGAAAGGTAACCATACATTGATGTCTCTCTCCCTCTCTGCCTCTCTCCCTTCCCCTCTCTCTAAAAATAATAAATTATATATATATATATATATATTTTTTTTTAAAGGAGCCTTACAGACAGGTTGAGGAAGGTAAGACCAGGATGGGTTGCTGCTTCCTGCACCTCTGGTTGCAAGTTGTGTGGGGTCCCTTAGACTTTAGGAGAAAAAGATAGACAGTTCATGCTGTGAGCAAGCTCTAGTGAGATCTTGGTGTGAGTTCTTGGTCTTGAGACTTTAATCTTTCTTTAGTCACCAAAATTCTATGGTAGGTTTAACTGAAGAATCTTAATGGAATATTCATTAGCTGTCTAGGTGTGTTATTTGCTGTTGATTCATCAAAAGGTGTGTGTATAGAAAGGTAAGGGTTATTTTCTGGTTAGGTTTTTTAAAAAATTTTTAAAAGCTTTTATTTATTATTTTTAGAGAGAGGGGGAGGGAGAGAGGCAGAGAGGGAGAGAAACATCAATGTATGGTTGCCTTTCATCTGCCTCCAGGCACGGACCTGGCTGGAGACCTGGCTTGCATCCTGGTTATGTGCCCTCGCTGGGAATCGAACCAGCGACCTTTCTGTTTGCAGGCCAGTGCCTTATCCACTGTGCCACCAGCCAGGGCTCCTTTTAAAAAATTTTTTAATAGTAAATAGAACATTTCTTTCCTTTTCTTTCTACTTTATTTATTTATTTATTTTTTTAAAAGATTTTATTTATTATTTCCAGGGAGAGGGGGAAGGGAGAGAGACAGAGAGGGAGAGAGACATCAATGTATGGTTGCCTTTCACCTGCCTCCAGCTACAGACCTGGCTGGAGACCTGGCTTGCAACCTGGTTATGTTGCCCTGGCTGGGAATCGAACCAGCGACCTTTGGGTTCGCAGGCCGGCACCTTATCCACTGAGCCACCAGCCAGGGCTTTCTACTTTATTTTTATTGTGTTTTCTATTATTACCATTTACTTCTCTTATACCCTTTCCCCAAGAGTCTCCAACACTGTTGTCCATGTACATGAGTCCTTTGTCTTTTTGCTTAGACCCTCCACCCTGTAAACCTCCCCAGAGCTCTCAGTCTGCTCTCTATAAGTCTGTCTCTATTTTGCTTGTTAGTTCAGTTTGTTTATTAGATTCCACGTATGAGTGAAATCATATGGTATTTGTCTTTGTCTGGCTGGCTTATTTCACTTAGCGTAGTGTTCTCCAAGTTCATCCATGCTATTGCAAAAGGTTAAATTTTCTTTTTTTTATGGCTGAGTAGTATTTCTTTGCGTAAATGTCCCATACTTGGGTTTTTGTTTTTGTTTTTGTTTTTGTTTTGTTTTGTTTTGTTTTTTTTCAGAGAGAAAGGCAGGGATGGAGGAAGAATGGGAGAGAAACATCAACGTATGGTTGCCTTTCACCTGCCTCCAGCTGGGGACCTGGCTGGAGACCTGACTTGTAACCTGGCTATGTGCCCTGGCTGGGCAATCAAACCAGTGACTGGCGCCAATCCGCTGAGCCACCGGCCAGGGCCTCCATAGTTGTTTTATTCAATCATCTACTAATGGATACTTTGGCTGTTTCTGTAACTCAGCAATTGCAAACAACACTGCAGTTAACATAGAGGTGCTTGTATTCTTTCAACTTAGTGTTTTATATTTCTTCAAATAAATTTCCAGAATGGAATTGCTGGGTTATAAGGCAGTTTCATTAAAAAATTTTTGAATTATCTCTAGACTACTTTTCACTCTATCTCTACCAATATGCATTCCCACCAGCAGGGCAAAAGGGTTCATCTTTCTCCACAATCTTGCCAGTGTTTAATTTTAAAGAACATCATAGAACAGAGATTGGAGCTAAGGCTAGTTTGCCCTGGCATGGTCTAAATGGGTAAACTATTCGCTCTCGCGTTCTTGGTTATGGAAGATCAAACTTTGTGATTCATTTACAGGCTCTGAATTACTCAAATTGTTGCCCTTGTTTAATTATTTTGTGTCAGTTTTCCTTATTCCACTTGCCAAGAATTTTTCTTAGTTTCTACTATCTTGCCTCATAATAGTGCTTGATATTTTAGAGTGTTTATTGTATTCTCAGCCTTTAAAATATATTTACACCAATTGGTAGAGGCAGTTAAGTATCTGTGGATTAGAACATGCCACTAGAGATGATGTACGTGGATTTAAATTCTGACTTTGCTTTCTATCAGCTGAGAATCCTTGGTCATAATATTTAACATATCTTTAAATATGCCTAAGGTTTTTTTTATCCGTAAAATGAAGATAATAATCTTATCTCATTAAAGCATTATGAGCATTAGATGAGAAATATGTTTATCCTTGAGGTAGTGCTTGCCACAGTAAGTGATTCAATACAGTACCATGCCAATTATGCTATGATTATTATTACAAAGTATTAGCCATTCTCAAAATTTTATGCTCTATTATTAAGATTTTTATTATATAAATGGGAATTAAAAGCATAGAAAAGTAACTTGACATAAGTTGCAGGGTTTGTATGCAGTAGAAAACATTTAAACATTAGCAGTTTGCGTCTAGCATCCAGGCTTTTAACACATATAATATATTGTCTTTGCGTCAGGAGGAGGGACAGAGGCTGAAAAGACATCCTACACTCCAGTCAAAATAAGTAACACACATGGGAGGCATGGTTTCATAAAGCAGAGCAAACACTGCCATTACAGTGAGAGCTAGAAGATAAAGATAGAGAAAAAGCTCAATGAAACATTTTTGTTTGGTGCTTATGAAAGAGAGCTTGACTGGATAATAATATTTGGAAGTTGTAATATTTGATTTCTTGTAAGTGGATGAGATCACCATGGGAGTATGTAGAATTAGAGAGGTTCTGAATGATCCAGGATCCTGAATGATCGGAGCCTGGGGAAAAATAAACAGCTGGTGAAGTGTTTAAGGAAAGCAGTCAAGTTAATACAAAAGAGAAGAGAAAAAAGAATAAATAAAAATAAGGGACACAAAAGGAAAAGCCAAAGCCAAAACTACTCTGAGAGTAACTGGGAGTCACCCCTATTGAGAGTGGAATCACAGAGCAGAACTAGAAAGCCTGTGTCTGATACCAAAGAGGGCTGACTATTTTCATTATTAATCAGCAGGAAGGGCATTGCTTAACTTGTTCAGAAGAGTTTTGGTGAAATAGCAAAGTGTTAAAGGAGAATGAGAGAAGTGGTGAGTTGTGTCCATGATCTTTCAGGAAATTGCCCTTAAGACAATATTTAAATCCTTTATTGGTATTTACTTAATCATACACCATCCCTAGTAAGCATTACATTTAACCTCATTTTACAAATGAGTACTTGAGACTGACAATACTTAATCTGGATTTCAATGTAGACTTTAGGTTTACATTCTAATCCCCTAAAACATATCTAAAGAGAATGTGTAAGATGGGCCAATTGGGTGGGAAGCTAAAATAATATAACTTCAATATTTTAATTTGTATCTATGATTCTTACATTTAAAATGTATTATTATTTAATAAACATATATATTCCACAAAGTATCCAGCCATGTAATATGAAAAATAGAGACACTTTACTGAAGAGAATACAAGAAACATTATACATAAAACACTGGGGCCTCAGTCCCCTTCAAAATGGGTATCTTAGGACCTCACACTATTCTCACAGCATCTATTCCACTGTTCAAAACATTCTGCAAAACCCTTTATTGGAATCAAGGCATTAGCAACTGCAGCACAAATGTTCCTTCTGCTCTGGTAGCAGAAGCCATGAAATGAATTTTGCCATGACAAATTTTATGCCAAAATCTCAAACATAGTAGTTTTTGAATCCCCTTGATAGGCTTCTGGTTCTCGCACTACCAGTCACCAGTCTTTGTTGATGGCAGCCCATACAGTTACACAGTCAACAGTCAACATCCTCAGGTGTTTGGCTTGTTGCAGGCCTTTCAGAATGTGAATCACTTTCAAGGTTCCCAAACCTTGAAGCATTTTTGCCACATTTTCACTTGTGCTGCGCTCATTGCATTATCCCTGAAAGACTTTTGAATCATCCCAGTAGTTTCCATGGAGGAATGTTCAAGATTAATTCACAGTTTGATGCAGATTCATTGCTCCGCTCTCTTAGTCATTTTGAATGTGACAGCCACACAGTACATGTGCTCACTCAATGATATCTACCACCCCCCAGTGAAGTTGTCATTGTTGACTCATATGCATTCCCCTCCACTCTCCTTGGCTCCCAGGTTTTGTCAATGTCACACAGACCATTTTTATTTATTAGCAATGGTTGACCTTTTCTGAACAAATCTTGTATTTTGAATTATATAATAATATAGTACATGTACATAACATGAAATTATAAGTTAAGGTAAAATAAATTTAATTAATTTTATATAATTATAAATATTTGGAGACACCTATTACTGTGATTATACTTCTGGAAGAATAATAAAAATATCAAATATTGGTCAATATGTACAATAGTGTAAAACTGGGAAAAATAAATAAAGCTCTAACATTATTCTTTATTATTTGTTCAAGTTATTTAGCTGTATGTACATCTTATGTTCCTCTCTTCCTCCTTGTGAGTTGGTATGTTCTTTCTCCTTCATTCACAGGCAGCTCTGCTGGGGATATGAAGAGTGGAAATGAATCAGTAGTAATTGAATTTATCTTTACTGGATTTCCCCAGGTCCAGGAAGGCAGTCTCCTGTATTTTGTTCCTTTACTTTTTATTTACACCTTTATTGTCATTGGGAATCTATTGATTGTCATCGCTGTAAGGCTGGACCCCCATCTCCACAATCCAATGTATAATTTCATCAGTGTTTTCTCATTTCTGGAGATCTGGTACACCACAGCCACTGTTCCTAATATGCTTTCCAATCTCATCAGTGAAAAAAAGACAATATCTATGACTGGCTGCTTCTTTCAGATGTACTTCTTTCATTCACTGGGAAATTCAGAAGGGATTTTACTGATTACCATGGCCATTGACAGGTATGTTGCCATCTGTAACCCTCTTCACTACCCAACCATTATGACCCCAAGGCTGTGTGCTCAGCTCTCTGCAGGCTCCTGCATCTTTGGCTTTCTTGTGTTGCTCCCAGAGATTTCATGGATTTCCACACTGCCCTTCTGTGGGCCAAATCAGATTCATCAGATCTTTTGTGACTTTGAACCTGTGCTACGCCTGGCCTGTACAGATACGTCCATAATTCTGATTGAGGATGTGATCCATGCTGTGACCATCATAATCAGCATCCTGATCATTTCCCTGTCCTACATAAAAATCATCACTGTGGTCCTATCTATTCCCTCAGCCAGTGGTCGGCAAAAGGCTTTATTTACTTGTGCAGGTCATTTCACTGTCTTCCTGCTGTTCTTCGGCAGTGTGTCCCTCATGTATTTGCGTTTCAATGCCACTTACCCACCAGTTTTGGACACAGCCATTGCAGTGATGTTTACTGTTTTCGCTCCATTCTTCAATCCAATTATTTATAGTCTGAGAAACAAAGACATGAAAAACGCAATTAAAAAACTCTTCTATCTTCAAAAGTGTTGAACATGTCTGGAAGTTAATTCTGAGCCAATTTCCAGCTTAAAGCATGAAATTACTCTATTTCTAATTCTTTGTCACATTGAACCTTCTGTTATCATGAGTATTTTTCCTATATCTAGGAAAATACATTTATACTCTGTTATCATTATGCAACTTTATGTGTATATCACCAAGAATTTTATTATTAGTTGAAAAGTTTTCTTTCTTCTCACAAGTTTTAATTAAAGAAAAAATTGCTTACCACTGTAGAAGGTTAGGATTGCACACCGATAAAAAACAAGAAAGAAAGAAAAAGAATTGCTAATCAGAAGCGGCCATTGGTTCATGATATTATGTCTCTATTTAGGTAATCAATTATGGGAAAGTAATTACAAGTCATGGACTATTTGATTAGGTTTGTTCATAAACAGATATCTAAGAAAAATAAATAAATTTAAGGAAAGAATTTATACTTTCACTTTAGTTATGTAATTAACTTTTTTTTAGAATAGTCTGCAGGTATATATTGTGAGACTAAAATATTAATATTGCCAGACATGTTTATAAGAAAGCTACAATGCAGAATACTATTTATGGTAATACATTTTGGTGAACACAGATGTGCACAGATATGAATTTAATTATTGATTGTGTTTCCAGGGCTAACCATCTTCAGCTTCTTTAAAATACATACAGTCAAAACTCTTCTCTACTTTTGTTGAGTGGCAGCTTTAAAAACTATGATTCATTTAAACTTTTAACTAATTAACTCTACAAAATTTCTTCTTCTTGATATGTGTAGTACTACTACTGCAGTTTAGGTGTATTCACCATTTTTCTCGTAAGCATCTTTTCTTTTCATAGTAGGAAATGATAGTGTTTTGAACCCTACATGGTGCTAATGTTATCCAGTATTGCTTTCTTCTCACAAATTTTCTGAACTATTCATTTTTTAAAAAATTTTATTGTTGTTGTATTACATCCATCCCCTTTTTTGCTCCCCTCTGTCCCCCTGAACTATTCATTTTAGGAGTACATAAAAGACATTCTGTAGTATTCTACAACAATGCTGCAGCATAGAGGTTTATTAAACCATCTCATAACTGACTTGTTTTAATTTCTACCATTTTCTTTCTCTGTTAAACAAATTTGGTGTCACACAGGTGACTACATTTCACATGCTGAAACTTCCCTCCATATTTCAGTCTTGGGGGTCTTATCTGAACCCATTGTGTAGATGTATTAAAATATCTATTAGTTTGAAGCCATTCATCTGCCCATGTGACATCTTTTACTGAGCAGTCTCTTCTTCTGAAAGTTATTTTTGATTAATTAAATCCCATAGCATAAATCTGTGCTGTAATGGGTAAATTTTACTCATATCTAATTCTATAGGCAAATCTTGATATGGTGCGCTTGATATGATACACTAAAAGTGTATCAGAATTACTTTTAGTCAACTAACCATTCTGAAACATGAATATATTCAATCACCACTGTCTGCACCCTAAAGTATATGCTATGCTATGTTGGTCTTTTATGGTTATTGTCTTTGCAGCCTAAGCATAATGACCAGTAAGCATAGTGCTGGGTTTCAACTCATTTTTCTTTAGATCTTTAAAAGAAAACGAGTTCTATGTCCTCATTCCTTTACCACCATTCAGGAGAGTCTCATGTACACTAAATCAATGAGTTTACCATATTTTATGGGTGCTTTAAATGCATTTTTTAAAAATTCAGATAAAACATGACCTTGGCTCTCATTTTCAAGTCTTTGTTCACTGTTTATCAGCCTTGGGATGTCGAATTAAAAAGTGTCTGTACGGCTAAAGAAACCATCATCAAAATGAAGAGAACCAACAGTATGGGAAAACATATTTTCCAATGATACACTGACAAGAATTAGTCCCCAAAATATATAAAGAACTCATACAACTCAACACCAAAAAGACAAACAATCCAATTTTTAAAATGGGCAAAGGACCTGAATGAACACTTCTCCAAGAAGCACATACAGATGGCCAATGGCCATCATTAATAAATCAACAAGCAACAAGTGCTGGTGGGGATGTGGAGAAAAGGGAACTCTAGTGCACTGTTGGTGAGAATGCAGAGTGGTGAAGCCACTGTGAAAAACAGTATGAAATTCCTCAAAAAATTAAAAATGGAACCACCTTTTGATCCAGCGATTCCACTGATAAGAATATACCCTAAGATTCTCCAAAACATCAGCTCTCTGAGTTAATCCCCTGCTCCACCTAGCCCTCTTTTAATTCCTTCTAATAATTCTTCACTTCATATATGATAGTCTTCATCTACTCTCGACTTTTATTAATAGTTTCTATGTCTTTTTTGTGCTGGTATAATTCCAAGTAAGCTCCTTGTAGCTTCACTGGAGTTATTTGTAGTTCTCAATGAGCTCCTTGAACATCCTTATGATCATTCTTTTGAACTCAATATCTGATAGTTTGCTTGTCTCTGTTTCATTTAGTACTCTTTCTGTGGATTTCTCCTTTCCTCTGTTTCTTAATCTCCCTATTTTAAGTGACTCTTCTTGTTTCTTTGTATTAGAATGATCTTTTATGACTTCCTGTCCTCATGTTATGACCTTTGTGGTAGGAGACCTGTGGAACTCAGTGGCACAGTCTCCTTGATCTCTTGAGCTGGATGCTCTTAGGGTGCCTTTTATGCCATCTATGTAGGCTCTCTGGTTGTAATTGGGTTTTAGTTGTTTGAGTAATTTTTTTGGTGTATCCTTCCTTATGGCTGGTTGGCTAAGAATCATACTGCCCACCACATTTTGTGTGCTGTTGTATAGGGGCTGCCAAAACAAAACATAACAAAACAGGAAATAAACACACACCTACAAAAATAACCTCTCACAACCACACTATCAATAGCAAATGAGGAAATTTTTTAAAGGTATAAAGACACTGAGACTATTATAACAATGGTAAAATTAATATAGATGACCAACTTAAAGAAAATATTTTTGAGACTGTCAAGTGAGGAGAAATAATATCAGTAGAAAATAGAAACAAGTCAAAGGATGAAAGAAAGAAAATGCACATAAATTAAAAAGGAAGGTAAGAAGGCAAAATGGAGTAAGAGAAAGAAGAGTATAGTATTAGGTTTAAACAAAAAGTTGAAAAAATATGGTAGTAAAAATAGGAACCAATTGGAGAAAAAGATCCACCATAGCAGTATCAACTACAAATGAGCAAAGATTAATATAGGTGGAATGGGAATAAGAAAAAAAATAAAGTAAAGCTTATGAGATGTGTAGAAGAACAAAAGTTACTTTTAGAGCATATAGGTAGAAGGAACACTAAATGTAAGGAATGAAAACTAGATTAAGACCAAGGACAATTAAAAAATTTTAAAATGGCACAAGGAAGGCAAAAAGGAATAGTAGAGGGAAATGGTAGGATTTGATTTTTTGGAATACAAAAATAGTGAAGCTCTAGAAATGAAACAACAAACACCATATCCAAAACCATGAACAAAGTTTAATAAAGGTGGGGAGAGAATAAGGGTATATTTTAAGGGAAAAAGAGTATAACTAATGACATGAAAAATGATTTTGAGAGGCTGAAGGGAGAGAAATAGTAAGAGTGCAGAATAGAACCAACTTATAGCAAGAGAAAAACAAAACTTAAAACAGTATGAAGTGGGGAGTGGGTGGGTGGGGAAGGGGACAGAGGGGAGTAAAAAGGGGATGGATGTAATACAACAACAATAAAAATTAAAATTAAAAAAAAAACAATATGAAGAAGGAATAAGATAAAATGAAATAAAAAGGAGTGAAATATGAAATTTGAAATAAACTAAAATATAAAACTAGTGAAATAAAAGGCATAAACTTGAAAGAAA
Source organism: Noctilio leporinus (assembly GCA_004026585.1). Taxonomy (NCBI): domain Eukaryota; kingdom Metazoa; phylum Chordata; class Mammalia; order Chiroptera; family Noctilionidae; genus Noctilio; species Noctilio leporinus. The sequence continues at coordinate 180,929 of PVIW01000777.1, read as the reverse complement.
AGAAATGAGTTTTGAAAAGCTATGCAGGAGAGGAAATACTGCAAATCATAAAGGCCACAACAGAATGAATAGTCCCAGTAGAATCCAGTGTTGATCACTGTTTTCTTTCTGGATCCATCCCTGGAAATGTCAGATGGTGTTCTAGTCTAATCCTAAACAGCCTGTTCAAGACAACAAGTGATCCACAGTCTGTATCTGTTTGCTTCAGATTTGGCTTGTCCTTACTGTTCTGCCCTGTCTGCTTTCCATAAACCCAGGGCCCAAGGGTGGTTCGTTTCATGACCCAGGGGACAGCCAGTACCTTCTCTGCCTGCTTCCAGAGGGGAACTCTGGCACAATTGGGAGGGTGGGAACCCTGTGTCACCCCTGGGGGGCACTGTTCTGTCTTCAGGGAAGACGGGTGGGAATGTTTCCTCACCCCCAGCCACATGCTTTGGTCTGTCCCAAATTCTTTCCAATTATGAATGGTTTCTGGTGAATTAGCTCTTTGTTTCCTGAGAGAAGCCAATCTGTATAAAAAGGGCAGTGTGTTCCTGCTTGGTGCCGACAGCAGCTCTGTCTAGGTGCCAAGGCTGGATGAGGCCCTGGACACCCCTTGTTGTGTCTGCCTCTAATCTCTCAGTCCTGATCCTCAATAACAGTGTAGCTCATAGTGTCTGGTAAAGGGCCCTTTCAGAGATTTTCCTTCATCCCCCTGTGGAAATGCTCCCAGCAGTGGACTCCTGAGCCTGGCCTCACTGATCTGCATACAGAGCCTGTCCCGTAATTCTGCAAGTGGGGACTGGGTTCTCCCATCTGTGAAGGGACCCGCCCAACTGCAGCAACTCTCAAGTCTTCGGTTCCTGACCATCCAGTCCCCAGCCTGCTGCTCATTCACTTGAGATTCAGGCCTGAACTCACCACTCTGCACAGTCCCCTGCTCACTAGTCCTGCTGGGTTGGGTCCCATAGTCCCTTCAGCATGACTATCCTTTGAGTTTTTTGTTGGCTTGGCTGCTTCAGACTGTTTTTGATTACAGTGGCTTTTTATTATAGTTTTGGATTAGATATTGTGATCCTTCCAACTTTGTTCTTCTCAAAATTTCTGAGGCTATTCAGGGAAATTTTTGGTTCCATATAAATTTTTGAAGTATTTGTTCTTCTTGATCAGTGAAATATGCCATTGGTATTTTAATAGTACTTGCTTTGGGTAGTATGGCCATTAAAAAAAAAAAGATTTTATTTATTATTTTTAGAGAGGGGGGAAGGTAGAGAGGCAGAGAGGGAGAGAGACATCACATGTATGGTTGCCTTTTACCTGACTCCAGCTAAAGACCTGGCTGGAGACCTGGCTCGCAACCTGGTTATGTGCCTTGGTTGGGAATCGAATCAGCAACCACTGGGTTTACAGGCCGTTGCCTTATCCACTGTGCCACCAGCCAGGGCTTATGGTCATTTTAATGATGTTAATTCTTCCAATCTATGATTACGGTATATACTTCCATTTATTTGTATCTTCCTCAATTTATATCTTCAGTAGTCTATAGTTTCTAAGTACAGGTTTTTAACCTCCTTTGTAAAATTTATTCCTAGGTACTTTATTTTTCTTGTTCCTATCATACAAAAGAGAGAGGACCCAATTAAATAAAATTAGAAATGAACGAGCAGTAACAACTGGTACTAGAGAAATACAAAGGATTGTAAGAAATTACTATAAACAACTATATGCCAAGAAATTGGACAACTTGGGCAAAATGGATAAATTCCTTGAAACACACAATCTTCCCAAATTGAATATAGATGAAGGAGAAAGCCTGAACAGACTGATAACAACTAGAGAAATTGAAACAGTAATAAAAAAACTTCTGATTCACAAAAGCCCTTCATCAGATAGCTTCACAGACAAATTTTACCAAATATTCAAAGAAAAACTACCACATATTCTTTTCAAATTATTCCAAAATATTCAAGAAAAGAGAAGTCTCCCAAACTCTTTTTATGAGGTCAGTATTTTTCTAATTCAAAAATCAGGTAAAGGCACAACAAAGAAAAAAACATTACAGGCCAGTATTTTTGTAAATGTAGATGCTAAAATCCTCAACAAAATATTAACAATGCTGATCTAGCAATACATTAAAAAATCATACACCATGATCAAATGGAATTTATCCCAGAGATGAAAGGGTGGTACAATATTGTTTTTTAAAAATCCCATTATATATAGTGTAAGAAATGAGGATATATGTTATTAAGAAGTTCCTTGGGTTCTAATGAGCCTCTAGAACATCTTAAAGGACTTGTTTTCTCTCATTACAAAGGAGGGGTTTCTTTGTTTTGTTTTGTTTATTTATTTATTTATTTTACACTATTATAAATGTTCCCCTTTTCCCTCCTCCACCCAGTCCCCACTGCCCACCTCGCCCCCATGTTCGTCACACTATTGTCTGTGTCCATGGGTTATTCTTATAAAAATGAGGTTTTGAACATCATTTTTATAAGGCTTATTTGATATATTTGAATCGCGTGGAATACTTTGTCAACTAAGAAAATAGTTATATTGTATTTGTATGTATATACATACTTCTTGTTTAATGGGTATTATATATTAGAGATTAAATTAAAATCTTCAGGAGTCCAGAAGTTCCTGATACTTACTTTTTATCTAAAATGTTATATTTCAGCAAATCAAACTCAAGTTTTTTGTCAGTTGCATTATAATCAGACCTGTAACCATATCATTTTAAGTTTTGTCATTCATAGACCACTATTGTTTTATGATGATGCTTTTGCAAGTATGTTTTGTCTTCAAAAAAGATCGATGAAAAGAACTCTAATTATTCTAAAGTAGAGTTTTCTAAAGACAAACTTTCAGATTATACCTTTAAGCTGGGTAAAGATTTGTCATGCTGGATAAAGATTGGTAAAGCTCTAAGGAACAACTGGATTCATGAGCTACTGGCAAAAGATCAAGGTAGACAAGAGTTAATTTTATGGGACTAACATAACTGAAGATAATTTTTATAACTTTTATTGGAAATATTATCATTTTTAATTTTTTAATTTTCCAGATATAAGAAAACTTATTTAGTCTTAAACCACCTATGACTTAGAGCAGTTTGGTAAAGTATACCTTTGTAAAAAATATTAAAGCATAATTTTCTCCCTTCTGGATCCCTCCAGAAGTATGGAGACTTAAATGAGTATTATTATTTTCATGGTAATATGGTTGTTTGCATACATTTAAGAGAAACCTGTTCTCTTTATAATAGGACACAATTGGAAACTTTTCACTGGGGCTTTGGTTGAAATATCATATTTTAAAGAAACACGTATAAATTCTGGATGTCACCAAAAGGCTCTACAAAATTAAGATAGATTTTAGAGGCTGATAGAAGCTACTTGGAAAGACAACCTTACATTCAGGGTACCTTGCATTTATGAGTCACAGCAATCTTTCAAGGTAAGGAATGAAGGTTGCTTTCCTGGGAGATGGGGAAAAAAAAGGACCTCAAAATATTTGGGTGAAACTTGAGAATTTGAAAAATTTACCCAAATCACACGTATTACAGAAAAGCACTGATGGCATCTATGTGGCTTCCCTCTTAGCCATAAGAAGCTAAAGTTTGTTCTGGAGATTGTTTATAAAATTCCAGCAAAGGATATTTAAAAGCGCCCACATGTATGCAATACATGTGTATGCCATATGTATGCAAACAACAAATCAAATGATTAAAGTTGGATTTGTACAATAAGCTAGTCTGAACTTGGCTATCTTCGATTAAACAAAGGTGATGTTGTTAACCAAACAGCCATTGGGGTTCCACTGCTTATCACCTAAAGGCAAAACTTGGGAGACAAAGGTCTGGTGAAAAAGAAAAGGAGTTGCCTGTTTAAAGGCTTTACAGTTTTGGAACATTAACAGGTTTCTGCCTCGGAGCCATGTTCCCTTTTAAAAACCCAAATAATTATAATCCTGCCACCTTTGACCAGTTCAAGGAAGTGCCAGAAACCCCTTCTCCAAATCCTGAAAGCACCACTCTTTGGGGAGTTCAGGGGTCCACCGCGTGGTCGTCCAGGTAGCATAGCTGGTCCCCGTCACAGTTCAGCTCCAGGCATCTCACCAGTCTGTGTGCACTTGGCTGCCTCTGGAGTGGGGCCAGAAACATTCCCAGAGCACATGGCCTTTGGGGTCCACTAGTCTCAGGAACTCAGACATGCTGCAGCTGTCCAGGTTACCTGGGGGAAGGGGGGAAAAAAACACGTGTTTCCTGGTGCATGCATGTTAAAGACTTGGCCCCCAAATTCACACGTGATGGCAGTGGCTGGTTTATCCAACAATGCACTCCCACGTCTGCCATTTTTATCCGCCTTGGTGTCTTTGACTCTCTTCCAGCTGCCAATTTTTCAGAAGGAGCAGAAGTTTCTCAGCTGCACAGGCAAACGTTTCCACTCAGGGTGTCTGTCATACAAGCTCACTCTTGCTGGGTCACAAGCCGGCAGGTTGTTTACCTTCCCCCAGGATGAGGAGGCTGGTATCACAGGCTGAAGCTCTAACCTGCCACCTCAGGGGTTTCTCCCCACTCCCTCGGAGGGGTGCAGTGCTCCCAGCAATTTTAGGATGAGCTGACCGGAACTCAACATAAAAGTAACCAACTGCAAAGAAGAAATCAACATGTCAGTGAACAAATAGTATATATAACAAAGGCTCAGCCTCCTTTCCGGGTGATAGAGCTTGGATATGAATCTCCTGTCTTCTATACTTGCTACAAGTAATAAATATGCTTCGTGACAAGTGTGACTTGTTTTTGAATAGAACAACCTAAGGGGCCTGGAATTTGGTAGCCATCAAAACGGCCAGGCTCAAGTCCTTTCAGCCTCTCAATCAGCAGGCAGCATTTTTCTCCTCAGCTTTAAATTTCCTCTGTTGGCGGGAAGTAGTCTCAGAAGACACCTCTGGCCACTACTCCTCAAGGTTAAGAAGGGTGAAATGAGAACTGAGAACTGAGAAAGGCTCAGTTTCTCCTAGATGATACTGGAATGTCCGCTGGTTGCCCCTCTAACACGTTTTCTATTTTAAACCAGGCAAAGAGGTGCCAGATGCCAATTTATTGGGGAAAGAGATTTTTATTGACAGTAACACATGTGCAATTAAACCCCAGAACAACCCCAGTGTGGTCTTACTCACGATGTAATACTAAAAATAAAAAAAAAATTAAAAAAATGCACCCCTGGCTGGATATTGAACATTCTAATGAGACATGGATGCAAGGAAAAGCCTGTAGTGGTACCGTGCAAATACCAAAGAACACCTGCCTCTACAAAATTTGATGTCACACTTGGACAACATCTTTCTTCCCTCTACTTCTTTAAAACTCTGTTCTGGCTTTTGTTTAGGGAGCAGCGGCCATTTCATTTTGTTTGGTTGTTACCCTAGCATGCAAGAAGCTATTTAATAAACCTTCCCCTGAGTCCTAATAAAAAGCTGGTTGTTCTTAGAATATTTAAATATGCTTGGTAAATAATTTAACCACCAGTTCTCTTAAAAAATAAAATTTCTTGACAAAGTATTGATCATAAAAATCCTAAACTTTCAAACAATTAATCCAACTCTATCCCCTGTGCCCTGGTGAAGCAAATCCTTTGAGAATCTGCAGGGATAACAACAATTTGGTTTTCTACTTCCTACTGAAAAAAATTGTGTTAATCAAGTCTGTAGACAATGTACATGCTGTATATAGTTTCTTTCTGGGTTTCTGTGCTCAGAAACTATTAGTGGATGGGAACGTAAAGCCATTTTTTAAAGACTTTTAAAAATATTTTATTCGTTATTTTTATTTATTTATTTGAATTTTTAAAAAGATTTTATTTATTATTTCCAGAGACGGAGGAAGGGAGAGAGGCAGAGAGGAAGAGAAACCTTTGGGTTTGCAGGCCGGCGCCTTATCAACTGTGCCACCAGCCAAGGCCATTATTAATTATTTTTAGAGAAAAAGGCAGGGAGAGAGGAAGAAAGGGAGAGAAACATCAATGTATGGTTTCCTTTCACCTGCATCCAGTTGGGGACCTGGCTGGGGACCTGACTGGAGACCTGGCTTGCAACCTAGTTATGTGCCCTGACTGGGAATCGAACCAGTGCTCTTTGGGTTTGGAGGCTGGCACCAATCCACTGAGCCACATCAGCCAGGGTCATAAAACAATTTTAAGTAAGATTTTTAAGGTATCATTTGCTAATGATATATTGAATATCATTCTTTAAAAGGTAAGAGCTTAGCTCTATGAAAAATTATCCTGTATCAAATGTCTGCCCTTTACATCCTGATTTTCCAAATTACTGAGTCAGAATAAAATGTATGACTTGAAGTAACTAAAATATGTATTATTGGTATTCTTCACATCAGTTAACAATTCTTTTTCCATGTTAAATCTAAATGAAGAGTTTTTAATTAACCACCTAAGTTAAGTCATCTAACAATTCTCTGGAATAGGCAGGTTAGTTGTTATTATCTCCATTGTATACTTAATACAATTTAAAGAAACGTTCAATGATCACCTGGTTATTAAATGGTAGAATTAAGACTTTAAATGACTACATGCTTCTATTTTAAAAAACAGTCCACTTTCCATTATCCCAAGCTTTCTTTATATTTCAGTTACATAGTTCATTGTAAAAAAGAATATCATGGGTTTTGGATTTTCTTATTCAATGTAGTAATACCAAGTAGATAAAACAGAAAATAAAATTAAAAATATAGAATGAGATAAGATAATAGTATGAAAAAGAGTTCTATTTTTTATTATAGGATTGGAAATTTTAATAACATGATTTTTTGAAAAGAGGTAAGGGACAAATAAATTTAAAGAACCTAAAGTGATAAAAGTTTATATAGATACAATAAACTGCAAAATCTTTTTAAATCACATTTTAAAATAATATTTTCTAATATTCTAACCCACTTAGGAGGCAAAAAATTAGATAGGCTTTAAAATGAGAATGAATTGTGGAGAAACAAAAATAATTTTTAACTAATAAGATGATGACTATTCAAAGAAATAGTTTTACATCAAAATTAACCTATTATGTCTGTTGTTAAGTGAGTTGAGAAAGTTCGCCTCCAGAAAATCTACAGTAAACATATGGATTTTAATTATGCAAGTTGAGAAGATGTTAGAATTGTTTTTATATAATGCATTTCTTGGAGGTTCTGAGGCCAGGAAAGGGAGATCTGATAACTGAGCGAAGGCTCAGACAAGCTGGGCAGTGCAGATTAAACTAGTGTGTAGGGAACATATCTGCCCAGGGGTGATAACCATAGCCAAATACAACCCTCCAATTGCTCCCCTTCTTGTCAAATTAAACGAAGACTTCTCTTTAGTGAAGCTGTCCATGGTGAACTCAAGCTTCCTCTGTAACCTCAGCATTCATGCAGTACAACACCATGGTTTTAAAGATTGCACTTCCATCTAAACTGCCAAACTATGTCATTCATTCTTTACCTGATCTCCCCTAATCAGGGGGTCTCTGTGTCATAGAGCCAATAGACATTCTTGTAAAATGACAAAACTGGCGAGAGATTGGAGGTCCAAGTGTTAAACCATCAGGGTGTAAGATTTCCTCATCATGCCTTCCCATCTGTCCCAAAGATGTACCCTGGTTAACAGTGCTTAGAGGCTGGGAAAACTGTGACAGTCTAAAAGGACTAAGGAGTTAGGGTCGGGCTAAATTTAAAGTCAGCAACCACCTAAATAACAGCCAAAATGCAGTCATAGAAATATTTACCTTGAATCTTTTCTGGATATGATTGAAAATTTAAAGAACATTTCTTCATCAGTATGAAATCTCTTTCCTGTCTCCTTGCATATCCACATTGCTACCTGCTGTAAAGACTATTATCCTTATCCACTTTTATTTTATTTTATGATGGCCAATCTTGCTGATTGTGCCTTATTATTTGTTTAGTCATTGGTTATCACATGTTTAGCATTCTTGGTAAGATTCTGGAATAGGACAACCAGAAATGTTGACAAACTAAGAGAGGTTTAACTAAAACAGATGCAGAGTATAATGGCATGATGGTCATACTCACATAGATTTGACTCTTTAAAAACATACAAACCAAATAATCATGGAATGAGCTTAATGTTCAGAGACTACTTTTGTTTTCTCATATAAAAATGGGGATTATGGCACTTGTTTTGCAAAATCTTCTAAAGATTAGAAATTAATGTAAATTAATCATGTTAATATGTCACTAAGATATGACAGAGTCTAATTAAAGATGGTTCTTCTTACCTCTTCAAGATCAGAAATATTACCTTCCCACCCCAACTCCAGCCAGAGGTTCCTTGGTGTATGTGATATAAAGCATTCATTAAGATTTGTGTTCCTGCCTTTGGTACTCAAATTTGATATAATTAAACTATATGAAAAAGTAGAGTAATACTAGACTTTCAATAAGAGAATTGGTTTCTTTCTCATGGTTTCTTTAACTGAGATGATCCAGGCGTAAGGAAAACCAGAAATGTAGAAGCTTGATTTAATTTAGGAAATCATGAGAGCTAGATTATTCCAATTAGATTTACACTGGAATGGATACTGCCACTGCCTAATAGGAGGATCTAAAACGATTCTATTGTTTTCTTTTTTGTTTCATTTTTGTAGAGTTGCCTAAAAAACTATGCCTTTGTAAAAGAATTTCTGCTTCCCTTCCTCTCCATTAATAATAATAAGTAAAGCAAGAGGACTTTTATCTCACATTTTAGATCTCAGTCCTATTTTCAGATGCCTTGTAACGTCATTGATTTGTCAAATGAGGTATCCTAATTTTTACTTCATGAAATACAAATAAATATACATATATTAACTTATTTTGTTCCTTCCATTTAAATTATCAAGGGTAGAACTAAATCAGATCTTTAAAAACCCAATGTGTGAGCCCAGTGATCTTTTTTTTTTTTTTTTTTTTTAATTTAGGCAAAGGCTAAAGCAAGAATTAGAATATGTTATGGATTTAAAGGTTGTTAAATCAACAGTGGGGTTTGTATGAAGTTGTTAAGTTGTATTTCCTAGGGGTATACTGGAACAAGAACCTATGTATGCACTGAGTTCTTGTAATTCTGCACAGTCTGAAGAATGAGCAACACAAAAGTATTTTTAAATAAATGACTCAGGTATAAAATCTGAAGCTAATTAAACAAAACACAATCTTAATATATAGCCTATTTATCTTAAATCTGTAACTTTTTTCTTTCTAATTTTCATTCAAAAACCTTTTTCATTTTTTTATGAAGTTCTACTGAGAAACTTTAGGAGCTATAATTCCCCAAAAGAGCTGACTCACTCAGTATCTGTGAAAATTTGCAGCTGCCTCAGCTGAACCTGTCCCCTGAAGATAATGTAGGTTGTAGCTGGTGGGATTCTGAGTCCAAGTAAGAGGCATTGTTTTTCTCTGCCACATATGTATACATTTCTCTAGTCACTCTCTGACTTGGACTAGACAATTACACTGAGCGAATTGTCTTCCTCTCTCTCTCTCTCTCTCTCTCTCTCCTCCTCCTCCTCTTTGCCTCTTCCTCTTTTGGATATACTTTATTTTCCCAGGTTCTAGACTTTTAGGAAAACTGGCACACCTTCCAAAGGAAACAGTGAGTACAATTTTCCCCTAGTCTAATTAGAAAAGCTATCTCCTTTGAACTTTCTGTATTATCTTTGACAGGAGGATTAAGAATTGGTTTTGACTCTTAGGAAGTAGAGAAATTAAATTTTAATTCTCATTTTGGTGAATGTCTCACTTTAAACAATGACCTTGAACTTGTGACTCTGCATCACTAAAACCCAGTATGACCTATTTACATTGGTTTCCAGAAGGAATGGAGAAGTAACTTGAACAAAAAAATACACAATCCTAATTTCAGCGGCCATAGAATGATTAATTCTGTGGAAAAGCCAAACTAGGAAAAGCCACCCACAGAGTAGTAATTATATTCAGAAAAAGACTAAACTTTGAACTTCACATTGTGTGTTCTGGCTGAGCTAAAAGGGAAAAATATGCTTTTATTCAGATGAACGGAGGTGGACTCTGGGGAGATTTTGTAGGATATTGTCACAAGTTAGTTAGATTCCACTACAGAAAGAATATTTTTTTTTTGAGGGGGAGAGTACATTTTACATTTCAAAAGTCAATTACTAAGATACTAACCATTTAAATTCTCGATAACTGGTAGAAGAGGGGCTAAACTTTTGATTTGTAGTACTTGTGAATTAGGCACATAAAAAAAGCAAAGAATATATGGGCTACATTTTTAAGAAAACTATTTTAAAACTTTTGTGCGTATCATTAGTGAAGTTAATTGCAAGCTGTTTTTAATCGTTTATTGAATTCGAAATTTTTAGTACTTGTTAACCTTATTAGCCTTTGAAAGCAATAAAGTTACATTTTATCTATCTGAAACTATGGTTTCACTAATTTAAACATAACTTGCATTATTAGTCCAAATTAGTTCTATTTATAGAACTTAATAAATGCTGGCACCAATTTATGTGAAAAGTCAGACATGTTCTGGCTGATAAAGAAATACTAGCCTAGTTGTACATATAAATGAACTACAGCCCTTCTAACAAGTGTCACAGGCCTAAAGATACCTGAACATAAGTCCAACATAAGCAACTGCCTTGGGACACAAAAGGGACAGCATACTAGAAATTTGAGAACCAGCAATGGATCTGAGCTTTTTAAACCTGCAGGCGATGGACAGCGGTGGGCCGAAGGTGCTGGAAACAGCAGAAGAGATCCAGGAGAGGCGTCAGGAGGTGTTGACTCGATACCAGCGATTCAAGAAGCTGGTGGCTGAAAGGGGCCAGAAGCTTGAAGAGTCCTATTACTACCAGGTTTTCAGACGGGATGCAGATGACCTAGAGAAATGGATCTTGGAGAAACTCAAAATTGCAGAAGATAAGAGCTATGAAGACCCAACTAACATACAGGTCTCTCAGTTCCACTAAATTCCCCAGAACAGATCACAAGATCTCTCTAGAAAGGGCAACATTCTGGTGATGTAAGTGTGTATCTGGTAGACCGTGGAAGGAGGATGTAATAGAAAGATTAGACCAGAGTTATGGCAAGCAGTTTTGCTTTTAAGTAGCCTGTACCTTTAACTTCTTAAGCTTCAGTGCCTTATTGACAAAGAAAAGTCCTTCTAGATAACATTCTATGAATGTATTATGCAACCGGTGTTAAACTATAGACAAAACAGTGAGTAAGAGTTTTTGGAATTTATCCATGTCATTTTAATATTTTGTGACATTAAGGCTGGAACTGAGGTGAAGAGACAGCAATGCTTCTGAAACAATTGGTTTCCAATCTCCTGAGAAAGACCTCGGTTAACCTGGGTTTATCCCAGGTTTTCTGCAAATGGATATTTCTACCTTGTTAAGTTCAAATGAGAGGTCCCATAGGTAAAAGTTTAGAGAAGTTCCTACTCTTATATGTACTATGGCATGTAGCATAATCATGATCAGAAGAGCTACATGCCTAAAAGAGGCAATCATTATTATTAGTATTATTAGTCATTTAATATATAAATTATGTATATATGACAACGATAATATAATCTGGTGTGTGAAAACTTAATTTATGAAAAGACCTTCTTGTAATGATTATCTTTCTCATTGTTCTCTGCTGCATTTAGCTTTCCTTTTCTAAAAAGCAATTTTTTTTTCTGAAGAGGAAAAAACTCTGTTACATTCTTTCATTTCCCCAGGAGACAATTGAGACTTTAAAATAATAAGGTATTTAATGGAAAATTTCCAAAGGCAGTAAGGACATGAAAACAAACAAACAAAAACCTTTCTCTCTAGTCACTGACTTTGAGCCTGGGACTCTTTAAAAACCTGCATGCAGCCCTGGCTGGGGGCACTGTGATAAGATGCCGGCCTGCAAACCCAAGGGTTGCTGGTTCAATTCCCAGCCAGGGCACATAACTAGGTTGCAAGCCAGGTCTCCAGTCAGGTCTGTGGCTGGAGGCAGGTGAAAGGCAACCACACACACATGTCTTTCTTCCTCTCTGCCTCTGCCCCTTCCCCTCTCTCTAAAAATAATAAATAAAATCTTTTTAAAAAATCCCTGCATGCAGTAGTTCTGCCTCGAGCACCAATTTCTTTTAGAATATGACTCCTTCAGCTATGGTCATAGGTTATCACTCACTCTGAGTTGAGCAACAAATAGTTTTGACTACAACAAGAAGAGGAACAAATGGACCTCTTTATGGTCCAAGGAGACTAGGCTTCGTTAGCTATAAACTCTAATTTCTAAATTTTAGGGAAAATATCAAAAGCATGAATCCTTTGAAGCAGAGGTACAAGCAAAATCAAGGGTCATCCCTGAGCTGGAAGAAATCAGACAACTACGATTTGCTGAGGGACATTTTGCTCATGAGGACACCAAGGTAAATGTATGGTAGGGCTCTCAAAGATATGTTTCTAAGTTGATTCGTTTATCAGAGCTTTAATTGATTACACTGAATATAAACTTTGATATAGTTGGGTTTGGAATTTGTGCTTTTGCCCCTTATTTTCTAATGGGTCTGGAGTAAGAAAAATTATGGCATATCCTTGTGTTTCATGGAGTTTGGAGGAGTTATGATACAAGAGCTGTCATTGTTGGCATCACTTTCTTCCTTGTGCCACTACAGAATAAATTAAATCAAGATCAAGTCCTCTTTAATCTGGTTCCGTATTTCCCAGATGAATTGGCTTTTCCCAACTGTCCTAATTATTTCTTCAGACTTCAGAGTCCTTGTCACTTAAACCTTTTAAACAAGTAATGCTCTCCATTTGAAATCTTCTCTGAAATACTTCTCTTTTTGTCTATAATCCCTCTTTCTCCTTATAGCCCACATGGTAGCATTATTATTGTAGATCTCAAAACCCTTCTGATCACTTTGAGAAACTCTTACAATTTCTTTCCTTCAGAAAATCCTCCTTGAAAACTGAAGATCACCACCAGTTTGAAATCCACTATTAATGTATCAGCTCTTTTCTGATTTAATCTATGTACTCTTCCAACATGTTTTTGTTGATATAGCCAATTCAGGATCTTTTTATATAAATTGTTTTATGTAATATGTTTATATATTTTTTTAATTGCTGGCCTTCTTAAACTTAGCAAAATCTACCTCATGTTACTGTCAATAAAATATAGTCAGGAAACACAGCCTATAACCAAAATAGAACGTTATTTTTAAAAATCTGTAACAATATAATCTTAAATATTATTTTTTGATATAAACTAGAAATCATCTTTTGTATTAGTTTTGTATGCTACCAAATTCTAAATTAATTAAAATCTTTGAGAAATGTTTGAAACATCTTTATATTTACCAAAATCATTAGAGTTTTGTGAGATTGTATCATTCAGCATTTAGAGAGAAATGTCTACAGACTACCTTGAACAGTAAGACATAATATTCTTGAAGATGTGTCATAGATGAGAACTTCAATTTTATAAGATATGTGCTATAGATTCTTCAAACTAATCTTGCATCAAAGACCTCAACTATATGGCCTCAAATTCTCTTATTGCCTGGGTGTTACTGGTTTTATTTTTTGTAAACCAGCATAATACTTTCTGGCAAACAGTTCATTCTAAGTTTCTTATGTGACTGCCACTGCTTAGACAACTCTACCTGTTAAAATTCTGTTTCTCAAGGTCAGGTTCAAATGAGCACTCTTTCATTACATTTTTACTCCATCCTGTCTTAATGTTTGTAATCACTTTATCCTCAAAAACCCCAGAGCATTTCTAAAAAATTTTTGTCTTATGGGAGATAATATCTGGTTTAGTTTAATAGCTGTTCCCTTACATGTCCCATTTAAAAAAAAATATTTGTTGAACAATTAATGCACAGATGAACAGTAGACATTTTTACCGAGGTCCTTCCCCGCCTAAACGTCTGAGTCTGCACTTACTCTACAGCCTCTGTAACTTAATAATTTTGCCTCTTCTCCCCAAAGACCCACCTGGAGGAATTGCGCCGTTTGTGGGACCTGCTGATAGAGCTGACTCAGGAGAAGGGCACCTTCCTTCTGCGGGCCCTGAAGCTCCAGCAATACTTACAAGAATGTGCTGACATCTTGGAGTGGATTGGTGACAAGGTAGAAAACTGAACAGTGTGCATTTAGGACCTCCCACTTCTCCATCCCAGGCATCCAAATCAATTTAACATGTGCTATTAAAGTCTGTTCCTGGACTTTGTTCCTTGAAAGAAGAAGCAATCTTGGCAAAGATTTAGGGGTATTCTGGATAGTGTTAACATTGTAGAGGGAGGGTAAATCTAAATTATGACTCTGAATATGAAGAAGACAAGACTTACACAAAAACTATGCGCTTGAAGAAAACCTAGGCTTGTCCCCCTTCTACATTCCATGGTATTTTACTCCTTTTTCTAGATTTTCATTCTTACTCTAGGTCCAGGCTGACAGTATTGCCAGTTCTTTCCCTACCCTCTTGTCTATCAGTGCCTATAACTTTGGAGATTCCTTTCAATACTTACAGATCAATACTATAGTTAGAACTAAAGAGTTAGAAAAACAAATGCTTAGTACAATGACCTTGTAAATATTCAGTATGCTGAACTGAGTAGAAGAAGTATGAATTTATTTTTATGCTCCATATTTGTTTTATGTTCCAAGATATAAAAGGTGCTTCAAAGGCCTTTGTTCAACGCTACCCCTGATTGCCCTGAAGGATTACCCCAGAGAGCACCATGGCCCTTGAGGAAATACACTTCTGTTCTGGCTTTTTCTTGAAGTGTTTCCTCAGGCTCCACCTGTATCTTTTTCTGAGTTATCCTAGGAAGGCAGGCAGAGATTTGAAGCGTTTTACCCGAAGGCATTCCTAAATCCTTTCTGGTGATTCAATTGACTTTTCTGTGTTACAGGAAGCCATCGTGACATCAGTAGAGCTGGGTGAGGACTGGGAGCGCACTGAGGTTCTGCATAAGAAGTTTGAAGATTTCCAAGTGGATCTGGCAGCTCGAAAGAAGAGAGTGGATGCAGTGAACCAATATGCTAATGAATGTGCTGAGGTAAGTAAAGAGCAAGAGTCAGTCCATGGAGGGTTATGATCTTGAAGAACAACTCCTGGCTATAAATAGGTGGGACATGAGGTCTATAGGACATTCTGAGAAAACAGAGGGATGCATGTCCTTAGAGTAATATGCCCAAATCAGTTTCTTCTCCTCTCTGTGCCCATCCTTTAAGTCTCTGGGAATGGAAATATGAGTGAGTGAGTAGAAAAATTAAATATACAATGAGATAAGTCCTGCATTATGCTGTACACAAACTACTCTTGTTTATGCAGTACTCTTTCTTCATGGAAAAGAATTATAATAAAGTAACAAAAATATAAAGTCATACTGAGCTATTATAATATATAATATCATTATAGATGATTTTTATGTTGGGGTAAAGAGAAAGGAGGAAGATTTTACTTTAGTTACTTAAGAAAATGCTTAAATAAGTTTTCTATATCTGAGCAGACATATACTGAGTATAAATAGAATAAATAGCCCTATTATAAACAAGGAATAAAAAACTAACCCTATTATGTGCAAGACAACTTGGAAGCCAGCCTGGTTTTATGTGTATATAAAAAAACTAGAAACTTCAACAACTGGCTCTTATGCTTTTACATTTATGGTTTCATTATCACTATACTTTTATCATGGGAACTATTTTTCTGATTTAATAGAACCAAGACTTCAGGATGAATAAATACTGGTACAGGAAAAATAACCTGTTTCTCATTTTTCTCCCGTCAGGCTACATATCCAACAATTACTAAATTTTCTTTGTTCACCATCTTTCTCTTGCTGTAGAAATTTTTATCTATTGCTATCACAAACTGCCACAAAACTCAAAACAACAAATATCTTATTTTTTATGATTCAGTGAGTCAGATTCACTGGTTCATGATCCAGCAATTCAGCTGTTCAGTGGGGGCAATTATTATTATTTTTTATCTCATGTGGTATTTTTAAGTTGTTAAAGATATTTGATGGCTCAGTTAAGGTGGAGGAGCTAAAATGGCCTCCCTCCCATGCCTGGTACCTTGGTGTGGATAATGAAAGCTTTTTCCATATGATCTCCTATTTAATTATCCTATGCTTTTTTGTGTCAGTGTTTCAACAAGGTAAGAACAGAAGCTATAATGCCTCTTAAGGACTAAGTAATGAAGCTAATAGAATACATTCCTGCCATGTTCTATTAGTAAGCAAGTTACAGGCCAACTCAGATCCAATGCAAGAGAAAATAGCCTGTCTCTTGAAAGGAGGATCTCATCGCAAAATAATGTGGATACTTTTAATTTAATTTAATTTAATTGTTGTTGTATTACATTTATTTCATCCCGCTCTCCCCTTCCCCACTCTTCCTTCCTATGGATACTTTTTAAAATCTACCATAATAAGGATTAACCCAATACAGTTTATTCCTCGCTCCTTTGAAATGGGGCTCATACAGCTACAATACAAAAGATCATACACTCAGAGAGGAGAATGTAGAAAAGTCCATCTGGAGAAGTTTTAGAATGAAAAAGGAAATGGGAAAAACCATGAATAGGAGGACCAAGGAGATGGGCATATGAGAACTACTCAGAATTGCCAAGTATCAAAATAGGTTGATGCTGCTAGATTAATGTAGTACTCATAAATCTCATATGCAAACATGCATGAAATTTTCTGCAAAATTAAATTGTATGCATTTGTGTATAATGCTGGATAGATGAAAATTGTCATCATTTGATTTTGAAAGGTTTTATGACCCTACAAGTTTTAAGAACTACAGAGTTAGTTTTAAAAGATTCAGTCATATTTCATAAAGGGAATATTTTCTTCTTTTTCTTTGTTTCCATGATTTTCGGGATATTTCATAGGCATCAACAAGGTGGAACTCTGAAAATAACATTATGGTTGAGCAACATGTGATGTTTTGCTCATAACACTGGTGTGCTATACAAATTCTGGCAGGTTGGTTTTCTAGATTTTGATATTGTAGATTAGATCAGAGCTAGGAAGCATAGTTAACATGAATTTCAGTATCTTCCCATTTGGTCATTCTTTGCTTCTGACAAAGCATGAACTAGTGTGAAATGAGAAGTATCTAAATAATGGAGTAATAGAATAATTTCACTTTTGCATAACTCCAGCATTTGTTTTCACCCCAAGGAAAACCACCCTGAGCTGCCTTTGATTAAGAAAAAGCAGGATGATGTCAACGCTGCCTGGGAGCATCTCCATGGTCTGGCGCTCCAGCGGCAGAAAACATTGTCCGATGCCGCAGACCTCCAGCGATTCAAAAGGTATGTCTGGGCACTGCATTATAGGAAACTGTAACAAATAGTGTTAGCAATTACCTGTTAGCAATTAATGGCCAATATCTTCAAGAAAATCATGGGCTTTCTATTAGGATATTAAGGGAAAGAATAGTTGATGAAAATGTAACCCACTCTACAGCCAAGTTTGTGGGGGGTGGAACCCAAAGCAATAAAAATAACACTGGTGAGTTAGTGATGGAAGCTCTGGAGAAGCAAGAACAGCAGATTAAGACTTGGATGAAGTTGGAAGGTGGAGCTGGGAAAAAGAAGGACATTCATGAACTGTTGACCTTGATATGGGAAGTACGCATATCTGAAGGCTTAACTGTTAGGATGCCCAGGTCTTCATATGCCAATTGGAAACATTAAAAGTAAGAACTTCTGGGGTTTTCTTTGTTTGTTTGTTTTTTGTTTTTTTTCTTTTTTGAGCATAAAAATTTTGAAAGCTTTACTTGCTGTTTCAAAGATAGTAGTAATTACTCTGTTATTTAGACACTTCTCATTTCTACTCGCTATTTTATAGATTTTGCTATTACAGTTGTCCCAATATTTCCCCTTTGCGCCCCTCCACCAAGTACCTCCCATTCCCTCTGGCAATACCCCCCTTAGTTCATGTCCATGTGTCATTCATATAAGCTTTTTGGCTTCTCCATTTCCTCTATTATTCTTTTTTTAAGATTTTATTTATTATTTTTAGAGAGATGGGAAGGGAGAAAGGCAGAGAGGGAGAGAGACATCAATGTATGGTTGCCTTTCATCTGCCTCCAGCTACGGGCCTGGCTGGAGACCTGGCTTGCAACCTGGTTATGTGCTCTGGCTGGGAATCGAACCAGCGACCTTTGGGTTTGCAGGCCGGCACCTTACCCACTGAGCCACCAGCCAGGGCTCCTCTATTATTCGTAACATCCCCTTGTCCACTCTGTAACCAATGTGTATTTGTTTTTGTTTTGTTTTTTTCATTTCCAGACAATTCACCTTTTAATTACTGCCTTCTGTCAGCCTCTCAAATCATATTAATACAGTTTTCTTTCATTATTTCAAAATGCTTAGGTTAATTCATTTGCTTAAAAAACTACTTTTTAAAAGTAATATCAGTTGCAATGTTACCAAACACGTATGCAAATACATTCACATATATACATATTTTTACAAATGTTACACTGAAAAAACATTCCTACTCCCATGACAGTGTGTAATAACATGATTTAATCAATTGCCTTCAAAGAGTTCTATTAGAGATATTTTTGTCTAGTTTCTTTCATTTATTGTTCCTAAAAAAAAAATCTCATCTTGTAATTATCCTTCCCAGGTCCTACCTAAATTTGCTAGTTGTAGACAGACTTCTCCTGAGCTAAAAAATAAAATAAAATAAAATAAAATAAAATAATCTCTATTTTTATTCCCCCAGAATGTAGTCCTCTTTATTCTTTAAATTTGCAGTATTCAATATGATACTCAATGAAAATGTGGCTAGCTCAAATTGCAATATACTATAAGGTACATACTGGATGTTGAAGAGTTAATACAAAAAAATTTTAAATATGTCAATAGCTTATATAATTATTACATGTTAAATGATAATATTTTAGATATGTTGTAGTAAATTAAACATTTTTCTTTTTCTTATTTTGCTCTAGAATGCAATTTTTGTGGAATATATCACAGAAATGGTGTATTACATAACTCACTTTAACGAAAGCTTTCCTAGAGACTGTGCCAAACCTACAGTAAAAAATGAATTTGGTTTCTGAATCAGATCCCACCTCCTCCATTAGTGCATTACTTTTTTCTAGGGTGTAGGGAATAGGGTAACTTCTTTCTTTTTTTTTTTTTTTAATTTTATTGTTGTTGTATTATATCCATCCCCTTTTTGCTCCCCTCTGTCCCCCTCCCCACCCACCCAGGGAATAGGGTAATTTCTAACTAGATAAACTAGATGGGACCTTTCTGTGTAACCTGTTTGCCCTTGAATGCCTGCTGTCTTTTTTTGTTGGAGCTCATGTGGATGTCTTGCAGAGATGTGACTGAAGCCATTCAGTGGATCAAGGAGAAGGAGCCTCAAGTCACCTCTGAGGACTATGGCAAAGACCTTGTTAGCGCTGAGGCATTGTTTCACAGTCACAAGGGACTGGAGCGAAACCTTGCAGTCATGGAGGATAAGGTAAGCCAATGTTTGAGGTGTTACTAACCACTTAAGCTAGAGGAGGTATTCAGTGGTGATCTTACCTCCAAAGAATACAGTAAAGTTTCTCTTTCAATAAAGTAAAAATTCTGTGGTCCTTGAACATACTTTTACATTATAGTTAGTTCACAACTTATATTTGAATATTAAAAATGCTTTATTTTCTACAATTATTTATATATATATAAATGTATATATGTGTATGTGTGTGTGTATATATATATATATATATATATATTTATGTGTTATATGATGTTGAATTGGCTACAGTTCCTGGAGATCCTGTGAATGAATATTGTCCACAATGTCTTGCCCTAAATAGCTCTGCTCAGCTCATTTTGGCTCATATACATGGCGTTTTAAAGGAGACAATCTATCTCATCTTTGTTCTTCTTCTTTTCCTGCTACCTTCCATTTGCCCAGCTTTACTGTATTTTCCAAAGAATCATGCCTTCTAATATTGTGTCCAAAGTAGGATATTTTCAGTTGTGTCATTTTTGTCCAGTGATATTTAAGGCTTAATTTGCCTATTTATTCATCTTTCTAGCAGTCCAGTAGAGATATCTTCTAATACCATATTTTAAATGAATCCATTTTTCTTTATCAGCCTTCTTCAATATCTAGCTTTCACCTCTATACATAGTAATTGCGAATGTGAAAAGTGTGGGTGCTCTTAGCCTTGGTTTCTAATGACACATCTTTGCTCTTAGTAATCTTACCCAATTTCCCTGTCCCTACTCTCCTGAATCTTGGCTTTCCCAATTTCTTGATTGCAGCTTCCATTTGTATTGATGACTGAACCAAGATAAGGAAAATCTTACTATCTCAATGTCTTCATTGTCTATCTTTAAGTGTGTATTTCTCCTTTAATCATGATTTTTGCCTTATTCAATTCACAATAGTTTCACTTTGTCACTCTCACTTTCATTAGAAGTTGTTCCATGTTATTGCCACTTTCTGTCAGTTAGATGATGTTATCTTCATAGCTTAACTTATCATCAACGTTCACTCTTGCTTACTCTGAATCTAGCCTGGTATTTCATATGATATCTTCTGATCACAGGTTAAACAAATGGAGAGAGAAAATTCACCCTTGTCTGACATCTTTGCCTATAAGAAACCATCCTGTCTTTCCATATTCTGTCCTGACAGTGGCATTCTGTCCATAATACAGGTTACACATCAAGACAATGAAGTGCTGAGACATACCCATTTCTTTCAGAGCAACACATAGCTCATAATCCACATAAATAAAATAAAACCATTTTTAAAATTATGCTTTGTTATTAAAAACAACAAAAAATCATGCTACATCCAAGAATGTTTTCTTAATTTCACTCAGTACTCTGGTCAGAGAGTCTTTTCTTTCATCTAACTGTACTTTCTTTTGCTGCAGCTGAATCCTTTCTTCTTGACCATCACTCAGTATAAGGAAAGAAATATATTTTTCCCTTTTATAATAAACTCAGAGACACTTGAAGCACATTACTAAATTCACTTTTGGGTTCTCTTCTAAAAAGTGGAAAACCTCAGCTCCAATACCCACAGGTGTAGACATGGACATGCTAGAATTTGAAACAAGCCTATATTCTTCAGTGATTCCCGTCCCTATTTCTTTTACTTGTGACTTTAACCATAACTTAAACCCTTACTCCCAAATGTCTATAGGAGAGTCATCCTGCAGGAAGATCCCCACTTGCTCTGTTTTAATCATAGTTCTGTTCCTAGGTCCCACTTCTGAAAGCCATTCCTTCATTCTACTATTTCATATTCTTGCTCAGTTTGGCCTTTGGTGTTTTTTCTAATAATGAATAATAATACTGCATGTTTGGTGAATAATGACTCAGCATTTTAAACCCTTTTTCATCTCATGGCACACATTAACTGATTAAAATTCTTTAGCACAATGCCCTGACTGGTGGCTCTGTGGATAAGGCACCAGCCTGTGAACCTAAGGGTCGCTGGTTCAATTCCCACCCAGGATACACGTAATCAGGTTGTAAGCCAGGTCTCCAGCCAGCTGGAGGCAGGTGAAAGGCAACCGTACATTGATGTCAATAAATAAATAAATAAATAAAATAAAATAAAATAAATTCTTTGGCACAACAAAAATTTTATTTGTTGCTGATCTGACCAAAAATAGGTATAATTTTAATTGATTTACAAAAAATAACAGTAATTACATATTCTTTTTGCTCCAAAGTGACTTAAAAAAAAAAGGTTTCTATATTTGTATATAAGGATTTCTAGTACCAAGAATTAACCAATCAGACACAGTTTTATTATATGACATGACCTATAAGGTGCAACTCACAGGGTATTCACACTGAAGAGCTATTATTGTGTTTGCTGTTGTCATTTTTTAATTTGATAATCTAAAAGAAAAGAGGTCAGTGCCCCTGACTAGCCAGGTATTGTATGTTTTAAAAGTCCTTGTGGCATACTGGTTGAAAAATTATGATTCTAGACAATACTTGAGAAACTCACATCCATAGTTTTGCTCTGATAACTCTCTCCTTAGGAATTTTGCTCAAACTGAACTAGCATTATGGGCATTATTTTCCTCTTAAGCAGAAGTGTCTTTCTGATTCTTACAATAATAATTATGGAAACAGTATAGAGGTTGGTGAAAAACAAGATTTAAGTCTAAGTCTTGTTTCTGACACTTACTGAGTGATCTTGAGCAAATAAAACATTTACCACTCAGTTTTAACATAGAAGGGTACAAGGAATAGTTTGTACTTTATGGTATTATTAAAGAAAGACTAAAAACCAAAAAAATGCATGTGAAGTATTTGGCATGATGAGAGACAAGAAGTGCTCAGTAAATTATTATTAATACAGTGCACTAGTATATTAATATAAATATATCAATAACTATGTATTAATACATAATTATTATTTATATGATTCTTTTGGCATCACTCCAATAAAACTTTGCCAGGAGAAATCAAAGCGCTTGAATTTCTTACTAGATTTCTTTTTCATCCTAAAGGTGAAGGAGTTATATGCCAAAGCAGACAAGCTGAAACTTTCCCATCCTTCAGATGCACCTCAGATCCAGCAGATGAAAGAGGATCTGTTCTCCAACTGGGAGCACATTCGTTCCTTGGCTACCAGCAGATACACAAAACTTCAGGCTTCCTTTTGGTGCAGAACCCCTTCTCTATTATTGTCTCTATCTATAGGATCCAGGCATAATACCATAAATGGAAATAAAGGGGTGGAAGTAGCAAAACAGTGAGGAATCCAGATCCTCGGCATGCTCAGCGGAGGCAAAAACATTTTAATTTGCCGAAAGAAGTCTTTTGTAGGCTGTTAAAATATTTAGCATGACAATTCCACTCACCTGCACACATTCCTCTGTTTGTTTACTTGTAAGTTGCCTTCAAGGGGCTCATGGTGCTGGAAAAGCAGCTAAAGAAATGTCAAAATCATGTCTTTAATTAAAGAACTGAAAGAAATTTGCAATCTCAATAGCATAAAAATCAATGTAGAATTATTTCCTGAATGTGGGTTGGCTTGTTAAAAACTGGGTATCATTTCAGTAGTTAATTTCATGGTTAGTCATTAAATCACCAGCAACTGCTGTTTATCTTAATGTTATGGCAAAATGAAATGGTGAGAATTTAATTTTTTAAATTCTTTTGGTGGTTTTGGTTTTCGTTAATAGGGTTAAGGATGACGTAAGATACATAAGAACTCCTCACCCTAGCTCTAGTCCCCCTTTATCACAAGGTACTTTGTCATTTATATATTATAAACTTATTTATTGTCCTTATTATCCTTATTGAGAGGACAGGGTTATGCCTCAGGGTTAGGTATAAACTTGTGATGTTTGAGAAGTAACGCCTACATGTTTCATCACATAATGATACATCTATGCAAGAAATACTCAACTCAAGTGAAGGACTTACAAACCTGCAGAATCAAAGGAACAGGAAGGACACCAGGGAAGAGGAGAGCTAGAATAAGGGCAAAGAGCATATTGCAGCTTTAGCTGAACCCAATCCTAACTCTTTATCTAAAGTCATTTTACATCTGGTTTCTCCTTCCTGGCCTTTACCTCGCCTTTCCCACAGGTACCAGCGTTTCCTATCTGACTATGACGAACTCTCAGGCTGGATGCAGGAGAAGACTGCCCTGATCAATGCTGATGAGCTGCCCACAGATGTGGCTGGTGGGGAAGCCCTACTGGACAGGCATCAGCAGCATAAGGTAAAAAGAAAATTTCTCCCAAATAGGAGAAAAAAAAAACTGATGCCAAAAATGCCAGAAGATGTCTTGCTGTATTTTAAGACATTTTATCTTGTGGCCACAGCATGAGCTTGACTCTTATGATGAACGATTTGAATCTGCTGCTGAGACTGGTAGAGCCCTGGTGGATGTCGGACATGAAGCCTCTGATGAAATTGAGAAAAAGGTAATTAGTTTAACAGAGTTTGTAAAATCTTGATGCATAATTAACCCTCACTTAATCTCATAAAATGGTAATCTCTAAATGGGAAGAAGATAGACATCAAATAAAGATATTAGTAATATGAACTCAACTTTCATAATGCTTCCTTAAACATATTGTTTTAGCTAAATCGAGTAATTTGAAATTCTCAGGACAAGATGTGTGCTTTGTCACCTATGAATTTTTATTTCATCAACCTATATAATTGCATCAGCCTATGTTCTACCAAATATGAAACCTTCATACCATTTTTATTTGTCACATATAATCTGTTTTATTACTTTCCTATGCTCATCTCTAAATTGTGAATTTTTATGAGGATCACACCTCATTTATCTTTGGATTCCCAAAGGTGACTGGCATAGAGCCTTTTTGTTCTCTCAATAAAGTCTCAAATCAAACTGATTCTCCTCTTTCTGTGCTTTTCAAATTCACATGGAATAACAGAAGCCCAGGCTGGGTGGCTCAGTTAATTGGAGTATTGTCTAATATTTCAAAAAGCTGTGCGTTCAATTTCTGTTCAGGACGTATATGTAGGTTGCGGGTTTGATCCCCGGTTGGGGTGTGTCCGGAAGCAACCAAACCAATGTTTTTCTCTCACATCAATGTATGTCTGTCTCTGTCTCTTTGTCTCTCTGTCTCTCTCTCCTCTCCTCTCTAAAACTTAGTTAAAAAAATACATATCCTCAGGTAATCATTAAAAAATTTCAAATAACAGGAAACCTTTGACCATTCATAATTCAACTAATTTAAGAATTAGATTTGCCATCATCGTAACGTCTTAGATCACAGGGGCTCGTCTCAACTCTCTGACTACTGAGAGAGATTTTGCTTTAGTTAAAGTTTTAGTGGGAAGGGAGGAGGAGGAGGCGAAGAAGGGGAGCAGTTTAGTCAAGGAACTAGTATGGAAGCACCATGGACATGGACAACAAGTGGGGTTGACTTTGGAGCGGGGGAGTGGGTGGGTGGGGAAGGGGACAGAGGGGAGTAAAAAGGGATGGATGTAACAAAACAACAATAAAATTAAACTTAAAAAAAGAAAAGAAAAAAAAAAGTTTTAGGAACTCTTGGAGTAACAATTAAAATAAAATTTTCAGGTTTCTTTGCATTTCATTAGATTCTAAGCACAGCTTTCAGTGTGGTATGATGGATGAGATAAGATAACCATACTTTGAATTTTCCCAGTGCTCTATGAAAACATTATAATATAGATTTTATTATTAATAATTTTCTGCCAAAGGAATAATAGAACCCTAAGTTCTTAAAAACCTAACTATTATCCTGGGATTCTAAGAATTTTTACACAGCAGCTTTAGTAATAAGCCAGAATTTCTTGGATAGATGGTTGGGCAAAAACAGGCTTTTTATGAGTTTGACAATAATATTTTTCTCTTTCCTTGGTGGATCTTACCAGCTTTCAGAACAGATTGCAAACTTCTCAGTTTGATAACTTAAGTGCTCTATAAATTTGAAATTCACCAAATGGCCAGTTTTTAAGGCACATCACTTTTTTTCTGAAGTATTTTATATAATATAATAATTACTTGTTTGTGGCATTATGTCCTCTTACAACCCTGATCCTCCTCCTCACCCTTTCAATATCTGTTTGACATGTATACTTTCCAGACTTCTATTCTTTGGCTCTTCTAATTAGAATTAACATTTTATTTACACATATTAAATGTACTGTACCCCTTTTATGGTATTTATCCCATTTTTCTTATTCTATAGTTATTCCCTGGAATGTTAAAGCTTAAAGTAATAAGCCCATTTCCTGTTAACTTTTGTATCCTTCAAAAGGTCTTGCATTTATTAAATGTTCTGTAATGTAGAATAAGATAAACTTATTAAACACCTATGTCTTCCTTTCCAAAGATGGAAATACTTGCCAACAACTGGGCTGCCCTCCTGGAACTGTGGGACAAGCGTCAGCATCAGTATGAGCAGTGCTTGGACTTGCACCTATTCTACCGTGACAGTGAGCAAGTGGACAGTTGGATGAGTAGACAAGAGGTAAGAGGAAGGGTTCAGCAAGTGTCTATAACTAGTTCTCCACCCTTTATTTACCACCATGATTACTATCAACACCCTCAAAACCACTTCTGTAGGCCTAAGTTTGTCCTAGGAACTGAAGAGTGAACTACAAAGAAAATAAAAGATTGACCCTCTCTGTGAGGATCTTACTATTTATTACCTCATGGACAAATGTATAAAAAAAATACCTAGCTACATAGGTATAACCTCAACTGAACATAAGGAAAATATAAAATTGCAAAGGAAGTAGGAAGAGAAAATTGTGATAACTCAGGCAAGGTTAACCAGAGATTTTCTGGAGGATGTGAGTGGTCCTCCTGAGACAACTTTGAGAACTCAGAATTGTGCCTGTCTACATTGATTGGGAGAATTCTATGTGAACAGGCCTAGACACAAAGGTGATAAAGTTGTATGCAAGGGTTGGGAAGACAGTCTGAAGCTCCTACTGTTTTAGGTTAGTTCATATCTAACATCCTTTTTGTATTAATTATCACCTCCTTTTTAGCTAGCCCTTATAGCAGAGATATTTCAAAGAGAATGGTTTGCACCCGTGAAGCACAACTGAGGTGTGTTTTTCTGTCTTCTATAGGCTTTTCTGGAAAATGAAGACCTGGGAAACTCCCTGGGTAGTGTAGAAGCCCTTCTTCAGAAGCACGATGACTTTGAAGAAGCTTTTACTGCCCAGGAGGAAAAGATCACAGTAAGAATTGGGCCCTGGTTTGGGTTTTGGCTTTATCTTGGTATGTATTATATTATCTAACCCTTGTCCTTAGAGGGAATTACTACGACTTATTTTAGATCGTTTTCCTATTCTGAATCAGTTAATCCATCTTTAGAAATTTGGGGAATCCATAAATGAATATGAGTAAAAATTCACCTCTTTTGACATATGGGCAACTGGCTGGTGACAGCAGGTCCTGGGATGCTGTGGATCTTTTTCTGACCTGTGTCAGGCCTGATACTGGTAGCAGCTATCTTTAGTTGGCAGTGTGTCCCCACCCACCTGCATCGAGGCACAGCACAAGCAACCTTTAACGGCAGATCACTTTGTAGTTTCCATCAGGTCCTACACAGGCAGCCTCTAATGTTGATCTGTACTGAAGTCCTTTCAAAGAAGCCACAGAACTAACACATTCAGTGGCTAGCTGAGTATCACAAAAGAGCACCACCCAATTAGCTCCACAAGTGGCGCACAAAAAGGAGATCTTTACAGACACCAAATTCCACTGGGGCAAATCTTGCCCCCTAGGGTCAGCCCCTGAACAGCAGCTACTACTATGACCATTTCTAACGGCCAGGCAGCCTGAGGGGGTCATTCCAAACCAATGACATACTGACAGCAATTAAGGATCAACTGCAACAAAAGGTCATACAAAACCCATACAAGGCACACTCCTGGATCACCTAGCTCTGATGATCAGGGAGAACTGCATAACTAGGCTTCAAAGAACATCAAATACATAAGATTGCCCAGCCACGACTGAGAGATATAGCAGACTACCTAATACATAGAAACACAGAGAGGAGCTAAAATGGAGAAATAAAGAAATATGTCCCAAATGAAATAACAGAAAATATCTCCAGAAAAGTGACTAAATAAAATGGAACCAAGCACTCTACTAGATACAGGGTTCAAAACACTAGTTATAAGGATGTTCAAGGAACTTAGGGGAAAAATAGACGAATTCAGTGAAAACTTCAGCAAAGAGGTAGTAAGCATAAAAAGGACATAGAAATCATAATCATAAAAAAGGAATCAGAAAAAAGAATACAATAACTGAAATGGATAATACACTAGAAGAAACTCACAAAAGACTAGATGAAATGACAAATTGGAAGACAAGGTAACAAAAAATACCCAATCAAAAGAGGAAAAAAAAAGGCAAAGAAATGAGAATTGTTTAAGTGACTGAAAAAAATCAAGCATAATAATATCCACATCATAGTCATACCAGAATAAGAGAGAACAAAGGACTGAGAATATGTTTGAAAAAAAGAATGACTGAAAACTTTTGTAGTCTGCTAAAGAAAAATGATATACAAATCCAGGAAACATAGAACATTTAAAAGAAGATGAGCCCAAAGTGGCCTACACCAAGACATACCATAATTAAAATGGACCAGGTTAAAAAACAGAGAGAATCTTAAAAGCAACAAGAAAAAGACAGTTACCTACAAGGAAGCACTCATAGAACTGTGAGCTGATTCCTCAACAGAAGCTTTTCAAGCCAGAAGGAATTGGCAAACAATATTCAGAGTGATAATAACTAAGAACTACAACTGAGCCCACTCTAACCAGCCAGTCTGTTATTTAAAATTTTTTAAAAGAAAGGAGCTGTCAGGTTCTGGAGCTTTCAGCTTTGGAGAAGTAGATTCAGGTAGTGGTCAGGCCACTGGTCTGGTGATAAACAAGGACTTGCATGGAGCTTTCAGGGGATTTGGCATGCTTTGTTGCAGGCGGCAGCAGGCTAACAACTGAAAGGCTGGGCGGCTCTCAAGGATGTTGGCCTGAGAGCCAACCCACACAGTTTGTCTACCTTCTACAACAGTGGTGTGCACTAGCTCATAGCGGGGGCATCTTATATACACCTTGGAATGAAGGAGATGCTATGCCCACTGGAACAGAGAGGCAGTCTACACAAAGGCGACACCTGCCTGCCCAAGGCCACTGTGGTGGCCGCACCCAGGCTCAGTGTTTTGGGGTTTTGGGGCTCTGGGGTAAGAATAGCTTCAAGGCTAGGAAGTTGGCAGATGTCAGCAGAAGGGCCAGCCAAGTACAGAGAGGAACAGGGGACCAGCCTCCTATCCCAACAGAGTTTATCACCACCAAATCAATATTATAAGAAATGTTAAGGAAACTTCTAGAAGGAGATAGAAGAAATAAGAGGAGAAAGAAAAAGAGAAAATGAATATAAGTGTCAATATAAAATGACAACTACATATCTATCAATAATCAATCCAAATGTAAATTGATTAAATGCTTGAATCAAAATGCATAGATTGACTGAATGATATATGTATGCTTCCAGAAGAAAGCCACTTCAAAGAATGATGTCAAAGAAAAGGAGGTATGAGAGGTCCCCTTTGTTTTTCCCCTTAAAGTTTCAACAATTTGAACAGCTATAATTTAACAAAGGATTCCCTCTCAACACACAAATGTGTCTGAGAGATCTGTGCATTGAAGCTTCCACAGGTGGGCAAGTGGGAGTAAACCAGGTAGGTAGGAAGGGAGAAGAGCTGAGAGGGAGTCCAGATCTTGCAGCTCAGAGCTCACTGCAGGTCTAAGTATAGAAAGGGGAGAAATCAGGTTGCTGCTGGCAATCCCTTCCGCTGGGAAGAGCAGAAAGATATAATTAACGTTCCTGCAGGAGTGATCAGTATGCAGTGTAGCTGAACCTGGTGACCTGGACAGGAATGAAGTACAGAGCTGTGGCCATAGTCTGGAAATTGCCATTACCAGACAGAAAAACAAAACCACAGCAGAGCCTGGCTGCCTCCTTTTACCCTCTCAGGTACCTTTTCTAGGTACCATCAGTCCCTAGAAAAATCTGTAGCACTGAGTGTCAGGGTGCATATTATCTGCTAACTTAAGAACTGAAACTACAAAAATATTTGTTTCCCCTAAGCGACAGTTGCACTCTGTGACTAATCCCAAAGGAAGATGGAGATACAGAGTGGGGGTCACTGAGGTCTGCCAGACACCATTACTGGGAGAACAAAGCCACAAAGGAACTGGCCAACCTCCTGCAGCTCACTGCATTTCCACCCACCACAGCAGCACTGCCAGCAGTGAATAGCAGCAGGAGATAGCACTAGGATTGTTTTATATTGGAACCCCATCACCCACCATGTTCCCCTGCTGGGTTGGTGCACTGAGACTAAAGCAACCTGATCATAGAGAAGATGTGCACCCTCCCAGGGAACACAGGACTCTTCCAACACCACACAGAAATATGAAAAACCATAGAAGTACAAGAGAAACTAAAACATACTTGTGCTTCAACACCACCTACTAGAGAGCAATAAGAAGACTTACAAATCTACTAGAAAACTGCCACTCATACAGAGATTCCTAAACAAAGAAGAGATCCATCAACTCCCAGGATTGAACAAGGTAATGAAGGAGCTCAGAAAGAAAATTAAAAACCTCCAGGAGATAAAGACATGGAAATAATGTGACTTAAATGAAAGAGAATTCAAGATCACAGTTCTGAAAAAATTTAACAATGTACAAGAAAACATGGATAGATAATTTAATAAAGTCAAATATAAAATCAATGAACAAAGCTAGTACTTTGCCAAAAAGATAGAAACTTAAAAAAAAAAAAACAACAACAGAATTTTTGGGATAAAGAATTTAATTAAAGAGATAAAGAATGAACTAGTAACCTTAAGAAACAGAGCTGAGCCCTGGCTGGTTTCACTCAATGGATTGGTGCTGGCCTGTGAATCCAAAGGTCACTGCTAAGGCACATAACCAGTTGCAAGCCAGGTCTCCAGCCATGTCCCCAGCTGGATGCAGGTGAAAGTCAACTATACATTGATGCTTCTATCCCTTTCTTCCTCCCTCCCTGTCCTTCTCTCTAAATATAATGAGTAAAATCTTAAAAAAAAAAAAAAAAAGACATAGAGCTGAGAGGATGGAGGGAGGAATTAGTGATATGGAATATAGACACCTATAAGTGGTGCAGATGGGAGAATAAAGAAACTACAGCATTAAAAAAAAAACAATAAAAGAGTTCTATGAGAACCAGCAGACCCTATTGGAAAGAATAATATAATAATTAAATGTAGATATACCAGAAAAAAAATAGCAAGGAAGAAGAAAACAGAAAGCTTATTCAAGCAAATAGTAAATGAAAACTCCCCAAATCT
This sequence comes from Noctilio leporinus, assembly GCA_004026585.1. Lineage (NCBI taxonomy): Eukaryota > Metazoa > Chordata > Mammalia > Chiroptera > Noctilionidae > Noctilio > Noctilio leporinus. Next base: position 150,032 of record PVIW01000777.1, on the reverse strand, counting down.
ATGGAAAGAGCTAGATCCTCAAATAAAAGAAACAAACAAACCATCTAATTATCTCAATTCAAAACAGTCTTCTCCAAGGCATGTTGTATGAAAACTATAGAAAATTAATGATGGAAAAAAGAATCAGCCAGGGAAAAGAAGACTTCACCTATAAAGAAAATCCTGTTAGATTATCATTAGGTTTCTCAGCAGAAACCCTGAAACCTAGGAGAGAGTGGAATTGAATACCAAACTACTGAAAGAGAGAAATTACCAACCAAGAATAATATACTCAGCAAGGTTATCCTTTAGATATAGTAGAAATAAAGACCTCTTTCAGGCATGCAGAAGCTGAGGGAATTTACCAATAGAAGACCTTCATTGCAGGAAATACTTAAAGGTGTAATTCTACCTGCATTGCCCCACCACCCAAAGTAAAAAACCTAACATTGCATCTTAAAGGACTAGGGATAAAAGAAAAAGCAACCGAAAAAGCAACCAAAGTTAGAATAAGAAGAGAAATAATAAGAGCCAAATTAAATGAAATACTGAAAATACTGAAAGAAAACATCTCCAATTTGGCAAATGAAATAGATATACAAGTGTACAAAGCACAGAGTCCCAAAGAAACTAAACCACAACAAGACACTTTATAATTAAAATGCTAAAGGTTAAAGATAAAGAGAGAATCTTAAAAGCAGCAAGAGAAAAGCAAAGAGTTACCTACAAAGGTAACTGTCAGCTGATCTAAAGAAACTTTGCAAGCAAGAAGGAACTGGCAAGAAGTATTCTAAGTGATGAAAAGCAACGACAAACAACCAGCAAAACTATCAATTAGAATGAAAGGGCAGATAAAGTGCTTCCCAGACAAGGTAAAGCTAAAGGAGTTCACCATTAGCAAGCCATTATTATATGAAATGTTAAAGGGGCATGTTTAAGAAAAAGAAGAATATCAAAACTATGAATAATAAAATTACAGCAAACTCACAACTATCAACAAATGAATCTAAAAAAGAAAACAAACAAACAAACAAACAAACAAAACAACTAGAACAAGAACAGAACCATAAGTGTGGAGATCATATGGAGGGTTTATCAGTGGGTGCTTGGAAGAGGGAGAATGGGGTAAAATGTGCAGGGGTCAAGAAGCATAACTACAGCCCTGGCTGGTGTGGCTCAATGGATTGGCGCTGGCCTGCGAACCCAAAGTTTGCAACCATACATTGAAGGGATTTCTTCCTCCCTCCCTGCCCTTCTCTCTGAAAATAATAAATAAAACCTTGAATAAATAAATAAACAAGAAGCATAACTGGTAGGCACAAAGTAGAGAGGAGGGCATTAAGAACAGTAAATGGAGAAGCAAAAAGAAGTTATATGCATGACCATGAGCAGAAACTAAGGTAGGAGGTGATTGCTGGAGGGAAGGGAGGTACCAAGTAGAGGGAGACAAAGGGGAAAAATTGAAACAACTGTAATAGCATAATCAATAAAATATACTTAACAATGGGCAAAGGACCTGAATAAACACTTCTTCAAGGGGAATACAAAGGTCCCATAGACATATGAAAAGATTCTCAACATCACTAGCCATCATACAGGTGCAAATTAAAACCACAGTGAAATACATAACCTCACACTGGTCAGAATGGCCATCATTAACAAGTCTACAAACAACAAGTGCTGGCAAGGATGCAGAGAAAAGGGAACCCTCATGCACCGTTGGTAGGAATGCAGACTGGTGCAGCCACTGTGGAAAACAGTATGGAATTTTTTCAAGAAACTAAAAATGGAGCTACCTTTTGACCCAGTGATTCTGCCACTGGGAAGATACCCTACATATCCTGAATCACCACTTTTGAACTTCGGTACCCCTATGTTCATAGCAGCACTATTTACAATAGCTAAGTGCTGGACACAGCCTAAGTGCCCATCAGTAAATGAGTAGGTCAAAAAACTATGGAATTCGGGCCCTGGCTGGTGGCTCGGTGGATAGGGCACTGGCCTGTGAACCAAAGGTTGCTGGTTCAATTCCCAGCCAGGGCACATAACCAGGTTGTAAGCAGGTCTCCAGCCAGCTCCATAGCTGGAGGCAGGTGAAAGGCACCCTTACATTGATGTTTCTCTCCCTCTCTGCCTCCCCCACTTCCCTTCCAAAAAATTTAAATAGATCTATTGTATGATCCAGAAATTCCATTTTGAGATACATGTATAAAGAAACCCAAACACTAATTCAAAAGAACATATGCACCTCTATATTAATTGCAGCATTATTTACAATAGCCAAGTTATGAAAGCATCCCAAGTGCCCATCAATAGATGAGTGAATAAAGAACACGCGGTTTAAAACAACAAGCAAAACAGAACCAGATGCATAAATACAGTGAATAGACCTTCAGTAGGCAAGGTGCATGGGGGAAAGGAGAGGGGTGGAGTGATGGCGGAGGAAGAGGCAAAGAAGGGGAGAAGTTCAGTCAAGAAACAGTCCTGGGGATATAAAGTTCAGCATAGTGTATATAATCAACAATATTGTAATAAGTTTATATGGTGTCAGTTGGGTATTATAATTATCAAGGGATGGTATAGTACTAGAATTATCATATATACTATATCATACATGATACATATAGTAACTGAGTTGCCTAAGGCCTGGATTTTACAATACAATTTATAGCAGAAATTAGAGGTGGGACCTCTTCCACTGTACCATGATTTCTTCTTGAACTACTTTCCCAAACTATGGCCACATACTTCACATATTTCAGTAGTCACCGAAATAAAACAAATCTGTTTTGTTTTGTCTTGTTTTGTTTTTCAGACATTAGACAAGACTGCAACGAAACTGATCGACAATGACCATTATGATTCAGAGAACATTATTGCTCTCCGGGATGATGTATGTTCAAGGCCTCATATGTGCCTGTTTGTGCATTAGTGTCAGGGAGAGTGTTGGGGGCATGGTGCCCAATGTAAGTAGTGAATCTCTTGTGTCCACATTTTGTTTTGCTGACAATGAGTTTGCTCGTGATTTTGCAGCTGTTGGCCAGGCGGGATGCCCTCCGTGAAAGAGCTGCCACTCGACGCAAATTGTTGGTAGATTCATTGATTCTACAGAAACTGTATCAGGACTTGGATGACCTGAAGAACTGGATCAACAAGAAGAAAAAGTTGGCAGATGATGAAGATTATAATGTACGTAGGGTTTTCTAGCCCTGAACATATTAACCAGAGTTTAGTTTCATGGAATTGCAGTCTTAAAGTTGGAAGGACCATAGCGTTCAGTTAGCAAGTCTCATTTCATAGATGAGGAGACAGAGTCTCCCAAAAGGGCGATGATTCCCTTAAGGCTATACCTGCTTTAGAGCCAAAAATCTAGTTTCTGGTTTTCCTATACGCTGCTGCCCATCACCATTTTTCTTTTGGCACAATTTCCATTGGACCTTAAATAGAATTGGGTAAGAGAGGAACTGCTCCTTATTTAGCTTTTTGGTGTCCCTTCATCACCTTTTCTGCTCCCCTCTACACTCTGACAGTGTAAAGACATTGTGTTTAATTATAATATATGCTCAAACTTATTGAAAGCTAATTGGAACTCAAAAGTAACCAAAGGGCTTGGTATAACATAGACTTACAAACATTTGTAGTTGGAAAGGAATAAGTCCTAATTTTATAGATGAGAAAACCAGGGATATAAATTGGGAAACCAGTTGCCCAAAGTTATCCAATAATTTAGAAGGAAGGTGAACCAAAGGGGATTAGAGGCATGACTGATTGAGAAAGTAAGCCTGGGTTTGAATTTTCTCCTGCTTCTTTTTAGCTTCTGTTACTTTGGGAACTTCCTGAATTATCATGTAGTCTTAAATATATACCTCAGAACCTTTTGTTCATATATCTTTATAAAACTTGAGAAATACTACCTCATCTTCACCATTTATTTTGTAAAAGTCAGCACCATCTGCTTCTGTTCTGTAAAGATGTTATGGTTCCAATATATTTAGGATATACATAGAGATCTCCTCTATGTGGGACAAAAAGATGGATGGCAGGTATACTAGGATAGAAATGGAAAATAATTTTCATCCTTCAAGAGAGCTCTGATTAATTATTTCTTGTAGGGTGTGTCATATTCAAAGTGATCTTTAGATCGTATCTAGGCTTAGTAGAAATAAATGCAGGGCTTGATTAGCCATGTCTGTCATGTGTATAGAAGGAAGAATCAGCTCCATGAGTTTCTTGAGCATTCTCTGACTGTACTTAGACAAAGACAGTTCTGCCTTCTATCTTCTCTTTAGTACACAGCGCAAAGTAACTCTTGTCTTCAAAATGTTTTCCCTTCATTCTTCAAGTAACGGTTTTCTTCTCTCTCTCTCTCTTTTTTTCATCTTGCCCCAGAATTTACAAAACTTGAAGAGCCGGGTTCAAAAGCAGCAAATCTTTGAAGAAGAATTAGCAGCTAATGAGATCCTACTCAATAAAGTAGAGAGAACTGGCCAGGAGATGATTGAGGGTGGTCACTACGCTTCTGATGGTGTGGCTGCTCGTGTGAATGAAGTTGCCAGTCTCTGGAAAGAATTGTTGGAGGTTACAGCACAGAAAGGTACGAAGCAGAGGTTTTGCTGAAAGGCTAATTTTAAAATTCTGAAACCTAACCACTTTCATTTTTACCACCTTCAATGTACCTGGTGACCTCTATGAGAGAAGATGCTACTCATTTGCTTCCCTGGGACTTCCTCCATTGGTAAAAAAGTTTTCAAAATTCAACCTAAAAATGCAACACTATATATTTACAAAATGTTATGTTTTCTTTATGCATGTAGTTTTGTTTTACTGAAACTGCTTTTTTTTTTTTTTGACTTTTTAAATTTATTTTTGAATAAATATATAGCAACCACGAATTCTGTATTGTCTATGCACCTGAAGCTAGTGTCCTTAAATTAAGTTTTATATATTTTGATCCCATAAACAAGACAAGATCTAATGACCCAGGTATATTAAACATTAGAAGATTATTGGTGCCACAAGTGATATTCCCACAATACTTCATTTTTATAAATTGAGCTTGATGACTTTTATTTTTCTGTCTCAGGCTCTGCTGTAAGCTCTTAATTTTTTTCCCATTTATGTACTGGAATGTTTCTACTAACATTTAAACTCATCTCTTGCTATGGACAATTAACCAATTATCATAATTAACACAAACAACGAGGTTCTCTTGTTAATATTGTCCTTGTGCTAGACATCCTCTGTAGATATGACTTTCCCTTGGTTATATAGCATACTGATTTTATTTGATGTCATTCTGATTTTTGGTTTAGGAAAAAAACTAACTTGACAGTAACAATAAGAAATCTCAACTACTCCTTACTATCAGGACTTCCAGTAATTGCTACAAATAAATAATGTAAATTATTGCTATAAGGTCTTAGAATAACAGTGTACATACATAATCAAGAAATTTGGGAAAGAGAAAATTGTGAGGCATGTTTTGTGATGAAGGACAGGTACTAAGAAAGGGCTAACAAAGTTATAAGAAAGACATTTATAAAAAGAGTATTCAAAAAATTTAAACTCAGCTAACCCCAAATGCTATACTTCTCTTGGAAAGTGCAGTGTTTGGGTTTGAATCCTTTTGAAAAAGAGGTCTCAATAGAGAGCAAGAAATGACATGCGCCCTGGCTAGTGGGGCTCAGTGGATTGAGAGCCGGTCTGTAAACTGGTGGGTTGCTGATTCAATTCCCAGTCAGGGCACAGGCTTGGATTGTAGGTGAGAGACATGTGAGAGACATGTCTGGGGGCATGTGAGAGACAACAGATCAATGTATTCCTTACACGCAGATGTCTCTCTCCCTGTCGTCCTCCATTTCCTCTCTCTCTGAAAGTAAATAAATAAAATCTTTTTTTAAAATTCATTAACATTACAAAAGAAATAATGTGAAAACACTCAAGCTGCTTAAAATCTATCACAACAGCCCTGTACCTCATGGGGAAGAAACTTACTGTTTTTGTTTGTTTGTTTTGTTTTGAGAACACTAATTTATCAAAAATAAACACCACCAAGCTCTACAAATTTAAAGTGATTTCTTGAATGATGATATATGATAGCTATACATTTTCCTATTGGATGATCAAAATATTACATTTCTCAAGGTGATGGAAGTATATTATTTTGTAATTAGAAGAAGTCATGATGCCTATCATACTTAATGTCTTCAACCAGGGACCCAGTTGTATGGAGCTAAGCAGCAGCTGCAATTTGAAAATAATGCAGAAGACCTTAAGCACTGGCTGGAGGAGGTGGCGTGGCAGGCTACCTCTGAGGATTATGGGAGAGGCCTGGCTGATGTGCAGAATCAACTCAGGAAACACATGCTCCTGGAGTCTGAAATGGCTGCTCGTCAGGTTTGTGGCTATCTCTTTGACCAGAGGTAGGCCAAAGCACTTATATATCTTCTGAGCAAACTCATAATAAATAATTATTAGTAATAAAGAGATCAACAAAGTAGGGATTATCTGGTTTCTCTAGTTAGAACCCCATGGCTGATACAATACTTTATTGACTTTTCTTTATATAATACTGCACACTCAATCCAGAAATACAGGTTTTATATATAGTCTGTTGGTTACTAGTTATGTGCTCTTTGGCACGTCTTTTTACCTTTTCATGCCTCTACTTCTTCTTATAAATTAAAGGTTTTGATAAAACCACCTCTTCTTGTTTGAACACTCTATGATTCAAAGCTTGCCTACCAGGATTTTGTTTGTTTGTTTAGAAAATGAAAATATATACAAGTGAAGCAACTTTACAGATTAATACCAGGGCCAGGACTATGATATAGATGTTTAGGCTCTTAGTGTCAGGTTATCTCCCTGGCATCCTGCCAGACTATTATTTAAAATAAATTTATCTAGTAAGTTTCTAGAGTATAGATACTGTATATGAGTTTCTGGAAACTGCAGGGGAAATCCATTGCCAGTTGACTCAATTACTCAACCCTAAGAATCTTAGCTTATGTTTAAAAATGATTCTGCTGTTTCCTGGAAGTTCTCATTAATCTGCCTTGTTAAAGTACATTTTCATGATTATCTGCTTTTTGGTTACTTTGGGTGAAATGGGACAGACAGAATAATCTACAGAACACAGCAAAAACAAGAACAAACAAACAACCAAGCAAACAAACAAACAAAAACACCTCATTTATACAGCTCTAAGAATGACTTAATGGAATTTGAATTAAAGTAAAAGGCTGGGGTAGAAATACAAAAAATATATAAAGATGACTTTGAAATCTAACATTAAGGAACAGAGTTTGGAATAGATTTTCAAAAGAAGGGAAAGAAGATTTGGTGAAAGGTAAACAAAACATAAAAAGAAGAGGGGCAGCATAGGTAAATACAAAGTAAATATAATATATGTGACTCTTTGGAGTAAAGGTAAGGCATTCAATCACCAAGAATGGGTTTTCCTGGTTGGAGTATATGCTGAGATACAATGCTTGTAAAATAAAATTTAAATGTAGAATATTAAAGTTAGAATCTTAAATGCCCTCTAACCGAAGTTCTTATTGTATAGATGAGGAAACTAAAATTAAAACAGGTGAAAAAGCTTTTCCAAGATCAAAGGGCAACTGACTGGCCCTTTGAATAGAAGCCAAGTCTTTCATCCTCTTCATCTGGGGCATCTTTCACTACATTAGAGGTTTTCAAGTAATGCAGAAGATCCATAATGATGATGATAATATAATGTTTCAAAATCACTCTATTACACTACTATGTTTTCCAAAGTTAAATTGTCTTAAGAGATTAGAAAAGGTGTCTAGTGAGAGATATTAATCTTAGTTCTTTATAGAACCTTTAATTTTTTATGGAGAAGTGAGCATATGTTTTAAGAAGCTATTAATTGCTCATGGCTTGTTCCAAGTTGAGAACAGTTAGATCAAAACCTTTATAGGTTGAGATTGGATATCAAAATTGAATAAGTGAAACCAATGCTTAATGTTCATTTACCTCTTGAAGATCTTTTTCTATTTACTGCTTTCCCCTTCCCCAACAAAAAGACAAAACAAGCAAACAAACAAAACCCCTACATACTTGCTTCTTCCAGGCCATTTATATTTGACCTCACTAATAAGATGGAATACATCTTTTATGCCTATTTTAGCATGTAGAAATACAATTAACATTTTATGTAGGAAGATCTTTTTAAATTTAATTTTATTGTTATTTTATTACATCCATCCTCTTTTCCTTCCCTCTGTCCCCTTCCCCATAGGAAGATCTTTTGAAAGCTTGTTTCTGTATTTCTTCTTTCTTATATAATGGCACAAATGGGGACTGTGATTTATTCCAATTCATACAAGGCAGTCAGTGCCTTTGAATTTCTCTGACATTTGTTTTATGACATTGCATTTCATCTCATAGGAATTGTTGCTGTTATGCAACAAACTAAAGCCTCAGAAGTACCTATGTTATTCATAATTACAGCTCATTTTAAAGGGAGCGAAGGAAGATGAAAGGCAAAGTAAGATTGAAAAAACTCCTGCACCATTTTCCTTAGGGCTACAGCCAACATTCCCAAACAACTAAGGCTCTGTAGTTCTGGTATCTCTGATTTCTTTGGCACACTCTCCAAATATTTTGTTCTTTCTAAAATGTGGTTTGAAAGCTACTTCCCCATAAATAACTCTTAGATTGATGAAATGGTTCTCAATATAATAATCACTTCTATTTTATTTTGCTTATTGTTAGAAGTCCTAACATAGTACCAAGGTAGCCAAAACTCTCATCCCTTTTTACTAAGTAACAAGATTTTTTGACACCCTTTCAATTTCTTCCTTAGGAGCAGGTAGACACCATCACAGAACTGGCGACATATTTTGAAGAAACAGGTCATCCTGATGCTGAGAACATACGGGCAAGGCAGGAGGTCCTGGTGTCCCAGTTTGAAGCTCTGAAGGAGCCACTGGCTACCAGGAAGAAAAAGCTCTTTGACCTTCTCCACCTGCACCAGATATGCAGAGACACAGAGGATGAGGAGGCCTGGATCCAAGAGACTGAGCCTTCAGCAGCTTCCACTTACCTTGGCTAGTATAGACTGTGCAAATTGAGCCCTAAGGAGAGCTCCAAAGATCTGCAAATTGGGAGATTTGAGATAGAGTATCAGGGGTGCAAAGTTTGCTCTTTTCAATCTTCCATAACCAAAAAAAAAAATTTAATTTGTCCTCAAAAGTTTACCTTCTAAAACCAGACATGAACAGTGCCATGAATTTAAGGCCTTTGGGAAAAGCTAGAGTGCTCTGGTCTTGGCTACTTGCTTTAATATATGTTATTGCCAAGGTCTGTATCTGAGCAACCATGGTCAGTGTTTGAGGTACCAAAAATTTTTGTCTATATTGTTGGGGGAATCTCTCTTTTATAACCACATGAGCTATTATAAGTATAAAGGGGGTGAAGTAACAGGTAAAGTACTTATTTTCATTTCCTTTGGAAGCTATCAATTTACCATTCTCAATGCCAGGACACTTACATTGAAATAGAGAAGAAAGTATACATAAATAGAAACAAACTTAAAATGCATATATTGAGAACATCTATGAGAGTCTAGACAATGGTGATAATGGAGGGCTTAATATAGGAAAACTTCTTAGAAGAGAAAAAATCTCTGAATGGTGGGTGTGCATTGAAAGTTTCTGGAGAGGCATTTAACGTGAAGTATAGGAAAAATTTTTGGAGGTAAGATAGGTGAAGCATAGATGGGTCCATAAAGGGTACACTGGGGCTCTAAGAAGATAGAGAAAATTAATACATATTTATTCTATGCTTATTAATGTTAAGCAATGAGTGAGGCACCTTTTATAAGTTATTTCTAATCCTTACAAACAAAAGTACAAAACATTGTGCCACTTTCATGGTGAAAAACTCTAAACTTAGAGGATTTAATAAGTCCTTGACACCCATAGCAATTAGAAATAGAATATCCTTATTTTTGCACAATATTTTGAAAGAAAATTGGTTGTATAATATGGAAGTTTGAGTTGGAAGGTTGCTTGCTTTTATACCTATCTTCCAAAGAGAACAGTAATTTATTTATCATCTTTTGTAAAATAATGAAGTGAATTATCTCAGTACAAAGAGGCAAAGAAAATAACAAAACTGAGCAGAGTTAATTCAGACAAATGGTATATTTTCAGGAAGCCCACTTAATGACTAGACTGTCAAAGGAAAAAAACATGTAGGTCCAAGAATGAAAAAAGGAGTAGCTTCTTCTTAGTCCACAAGCTAGAATACCAGACATTAAAATTATTTTTTCTCTATAGGCAAGGACCTGATTGCCTCAACAAATCTTCTGAATAGACACCAAGTCATCCAGGCTGACATTGCCAGTCATGAGCCACACATCCAAATGATAACCAAGATGGGGAACGAAATGGTAGAGAGAGGTGTGTATAATTCAGTGAATTGAACAAATATCCTTATGCCAAACTTATGTGGAAAAGTTTACTCAATTTTAGGGTTTTAAGGGAATTTAAAGATTATACCATTTTTGCATCCCAGGGATGAATCCCACTTGATCATGGTGCATTATCTTTTTAATGTGTTGCTGGATTCAATTTGCCAATATTTTGTTGAAGATTTTAGCATCTTTGTTTATCAGTAATGTTGCCCTGTAGCTTTCTTTCTTTGTTGTGTCTTGACATAGTTTTGGAATTAGGATAATACTTACCTCGTAGAAAGAGTTTGGGAATCTTTCCAGTTTTTGAATTTTTGGAATAGTTTGAGAAGGATAGGAGTTAGCTCTTTACTAAATATTTGGTAAAATTCACCTGTGAAGTGATCTGGTCCAGGGCTTTGTGTGCCAGAATTTTTTTTTGATTACTGCTTCAATTTCACTAAATGTTATCAGTCTATTCAGGCTTTCTGCTTCTTCTTGATTCAGTTTTGGAAAATTATATGTTACTACAAATTTGTCCATTTCCCCTAGGTTGTTAAATTTAGTTATTAAATTTAGTTATCATTTAGTTATTCATAGTAATTTGTTATAATGCTTTGTATTTCTGTGGTATTGATTGTAATTGCTCTTATTTCTGATTTTATTTAGTTGAGTCTTCTTTCCTTTTTTCTTGATGACTCTGCTTAAAGCCTTGTCAATTTTGTTTATCTTTCAAAGAATCAGCTTCTGGATTAATTGATCCTTTAAATTGTTCTTTTAGTCTCTGTCATTTAATACTTCTCTGATCTTGATTATTTCCTTCCTTTGACTCAGTCTGGGCTTTGTTTGTTGTTGTTCCTATAGTTCTTGTAGATACAGAGTTAGGCTGTTTATTTGAGATTTTTCTATCTTTTTAGATAGGCCTGTATTGCTATGAACTTCCCTAGGGACTGCCTTTGCTGTGTACCGTAAGGTTTGGGCTGTTGTGTGTGTTCATTTACATTTGTTTCCAGAAACTTCTTGATTTCTTTCTCGATCTCATTGTTAACCCATTCATTATTCAATAGCATGTTATTTGGTGTCCATGAATTTGAATGTTTTGGAGGGTTTTCTTTTCCCCGGAGGTTGGTCTCTAGCTTCAAGTGATTGTGATCCAAGAAGATCCTTGATATGCTCTCAATTTTCTTGAAGTTGTCGAGGCTTGTTTTGTCTCCTGCCATGTGAGCCATCTTTGAAAATGTTCCATGTGCATTGGAAAAGAGTGTACATTTTGCTTCTTTGGGGTGAAAAGTTCTGTATATATTAGCTGATTCCATTTGATCTCAGTGCTTTTCAATGCCACAATATCCTTGGTGTTTCTTGGCTTCGTAGATCTGTCCACTGTTGATAATGGGGTTTTAAAATCCCCTACAATGAGTGTGTTGATGTCAATATCCTTCTTGAAGTGCTCCAAGATTTTCCTGATAATTTGGGTGCTCTATACATTTAAAAGAGTTACATCTTCTTGATGAATTTTTCCCTTAAGTATTATGTACTACCCTTTGCCTTTTTATTTTTTTTGCCTTTGTTTGAAAATCTATTTTATGTTTTATCTGATATAAGTATTTTTACCCCTGCTTTTGATCATGTACATTTGCTTGGAATATATTTTTCCATGTCTTCACTTATATTCTGTGTAAGTCTTTTTTTTTTTTTTCTGAAGAAGTGAGTCTCTTGTAGACAGCTTACATGCAGGTAATGCTTTCTTATCAATTCAGCTACCACATGTGTTTTGACTGAAGCATTTAATCCATTCACATTTAGAATTTTACTGATAAGTACTGATTTATTGCCATTTTCCCATTTGCACCTATGTTCCTTGTCCCCACCCCCATTCTTGAAAACTTTGAAACTTGGAAATGCAAAATAAACTATCATATAAAAACTAGTGACTTAATAGGCACAAACTTGAAGGATAAGAAATGGATGTTAAAAAGCTATGCAGGAGAGAAAATAAAGCAAATATTTAAGAAGACCACAGTGGAATTCATCCCAGTAGAATCTAGTTTTACCACTGTCTTTCCTTCCTGGCCCAGCTCTGGTGATATTAGATGGTTTCCCAGTATGGGCCTAGGCATCCTATTTGAGACCATAGTCTGTGGCTGTCTCCTTCAGTTGTTGATCCAGTCAATCTGTAATCAGCAGTCAGGCTTAAGAACTACAGGGAGGGGCAGAGTAATTCCTATGGATAGAACTATTGCTTCCCTTTAGGCTGATGCCACTTAGAGGGGACTGCTCTGCCTGAGAAGATGGCTTCTGTAGCACTGGGGCTGACTCAGCATGGGGATCATATTGGCTGCTCCTTCAGTTCTCCCCGCAAAGCCACCACCCCCAAACTTTCCTCAAACATCTCTAGTCCACTTACTCTGCCCCTCTTTGCTGGAGCCCAGGATAAATGGCTGCAAATGAACTTTTGTACATTGGTTCTTTATAAGGTTCTCCATGATTCTAGCAGTCTCTTTCTGGCAGACAGAAACACCACTTTTCACAGTGTGATGTTACCTGGGTGCCTTTTTGGCTCTGGTGCTCTAGGCTATGGAGCCTAGCCTAGAGTGTAAACCCCACGCTTCTCAGGAGAAAGCTCTTGCCCACTGAAATATTCCTTTATCACTTCAGTTGCTGCCTTTGGGAGCCCAGTCAGCCCTCTTGCATCTTTGCACTCTGTACCAGGGATGCTGTGGTGAAGTGGCTTCTTCTATCCGTCTGTGGTTATAAGACCTCCCTCTAGCCACTATTCAGTTGGTCATTCCAGATGACCTCTCTATAATTCAGCTGCAATTCCAGACTGGTTCTGGGAGAAGGTCAGCACAGCTCTCACTTCCTCCTCTGCCATCAAGGATCCTTCCAGTTATAAGAGATTTGAAGAAGGAGAATGTACATGGATGAAGCAGCTATACTCCCAGTGGTGGCCAGTTGGAAATTATTCTCACCCTTACCAACTATTTTTTTAAATAATTTTATTTTATTAAAAAAAATTTTAAGAGATTTTATTTATTGTTTTTAGAGAGAAGGGAAGGGATAGAGTCAGAGAGGGAGCGAGACATCTTTGTGTGCTTGCCTTTCACCTGCCTCTAGCTATAGACCTGGCTGGAGACCTGGCTTGCAACTTGATTATGTTACCCTGGCTGGAAATCAAACCAGCGAACTTTGGGTTCACAGGCTGGCACCTTATCCACTGAGCCACCAGCCAGGGCTATTTTTTAATAGTTTTAATAGTTCATTTTTATTACAGTTTTCCATTACCATTTATCCCCCCATACCCTCTTCCATCTCCACCAACCCCCTCCCTCCACAATTATTATACTGTTGTCTATATCCCTTTTTAGGTTATTTTGCATTCCTACCAACTGTTCAAAAGTGTTCTGCTTTCTCCTCATCCCCTAAACACTTGTTTTTTTGTTGATTTATTGATGATAGCCCTTCTGACAGGTGTGAGATGGTATCTCATTGTGGTTTTAATTCATATTCCTCTAATGATTAGTAATGTTGAGCATCTCTTCATATATCTATTGGCCATCTATATGCCTTATATTTGTCCATTAGCTATAATTCTGTGGGTGTGTGCACTCACATGTGCATTTATTCTAAGGTATTGATTCTTTAATTTTTATTTTGTGGTTTTCATGATGAGAAGATGTTTGCCTTTCTCACAGTCATTCTTTCTAAAGTGTACAATGAAGCTTTCCAGGGTATACATGATGTCTGATAAAGCCATTGCTCTGATAGTTAATGAAGTAAATACTTGTGTATAAATTAAAAAATTTTCTCTTTTGATTTCTGATGTGTTAACTATCCATAGTATCACCAAATAAGAAAAGCTTAGAGTTGTCCCCAGTAATATTTAAAAATTATAAAGGTATCATGAGAGTAAAATTTTAAGAGTAATCAGTTTCATATTCTTTGCATATATTTGCGGCTCAATCTATGTAGAACCTTTCTCTTCAGTACTCAATTCCACAAGCTTTACTACTCTTGTCTTTCCCCAACTCTGATTTCTGTCTCCTCAACTCAAGAGTGATTGCTAGTTCTGTTTGAGTTAGCCCTCCAAGCACTACAGCCCTGAAACCGCCCCCACGCATAAACAGTGGCAATGATAGGATATACCTCACTTCTTTCCCTTCTCTGAGGATTCACAATCTTCTGCCTATTTTCTGATGACTACTGCATTTTACATTTTTTTGACCTGTTTTCTAATTGTTTAGGTAGAGAACAATTCATGTAGTAGTAAGTCCTTTATGGACAGAAATGGAAATCTGCTGAATTTTATGTTTAGTGTACTGAATACCTGTGTTTGAAACTCTGAGAACTACCCACACATAGACATTTTGTTTTCTGGTCTGTTTAACAGAACATACCACCCAATTCACTACCACACAGACACTACACTACTGCACATACATGCCTATCTCATTAGCATCTGGCATTCCAATTTTCAGGAATTTAAGTAAAATGTCACATTGAGTCTGAGCATCATCCTCATGCCTTCCTTTTTCTCCCCAAGCTTACCAAACGATTTCAATTATAGTGAATGTTAATCAGAGTAACGATTACCTTTTTTAATAACTACTCCATAGGACACTTTGCTGCAGAAGATGTGGCCTCTAGGGTCAAGAGTTTGAATGAGAATATGCAGTCTCTCCAGGCTCGAGCTGCTAGAAGACAAAATGCTCTTGAGGCCAATGTCCGATTCCAGCAGTACCTGGCTGACCTAAATGAAGCAGAAGCATGGATTAAAGAGAAGGAACCTATTGTGGACAACACTAACTATGGAGCTGATGAAGAAACAGCTGGGGTAAGGCAGACATGGGGATGGACATTGTCTTGTATTCACCAAATGGTACCAGAATAATTTGTGGGGCATTTATAAGTTATGTTAGGTGATTTGGGGTCTCCAGAGTGATATCACTTGGGATGTCATTGCTGGAATACCCTCAAAGTTGGCAGATATCCCATCCCAAAAGCTACATTATACTTCCCAAATCCCACACAAATCTCCTAGAGAATATTTGAAGTCAGAAAGGCATGACCAGAGCCCTGGCTGGTAGCACAATGGATAAGGCGCAGGCCTGCGAACCCAAAGGTCACAGGTTCGATTCCCCAGCCAGGGCACATAACCAGGTTGCAAACCAGGTTTCCAGTCAGGTCTGTGGCTGGAGGCAGGTGAAAAGCAACCATACACTGATGTTTCTCTCCCTCTCTGCCTCTCTCCCTTCCCCTCTCTCTAAAAATAATGAAATAAAATCTTTAAAAAAAAAAAAAAAAAAAAAAAAAAAAAAAAAAAAGAAAAAAAAA